>PVKA01004487.1:10101-25623 GCA_004027165.1 Ctenomys sociabilis | reverse complement strand
AGCGCTTCCTTTTCTTTTGGACTTGCCTCGTTGTCATCTGATTTTTGAGTTACAACAGTCTGTACTACATGTTTATACATTCTATTTTGAGTTGTATCTTGGTGTTATGCTTTGTGTGTATTTGTCCCTTCAGAGCCTCATGCATGTCATTGAGGCATGGTTCTATAGTTTATGATTAATTCATGACCCAAGGCTGGGATTATGAGTCTGTGTACTGCTGGGATTATGGGTCTGTGTACTGCTGGGATTATTGGTCTGTGTATTACTGGGATTATGGGTCTGAGTGCAACACCCAGCCTGGGGCAGAGAACCTGAATATAACAGAAGAGAGACAGAGACAGACTTGCTCTCTGTTGCCATTGTTGCTGCTACTCTTCCTTTTGCTCTCTTGCTGTTTGCCATGGCCATGAAAAATTGCTCTCTGCCTTTTGCCATTCTGCTTTGGAGCCAGCTGAGTATGGACTGAAACCTCCAGTAACTGTGAGCTAAATAAGCCTTTCCTTCTCTAATTTTGAGTGACAGGTACTTGTCCCAGCAATGAGAGAAGAGTAACTGAGACACTTGGTTACTGACCATGAAGCCTAAGAAAACTCTAGAAATATGTCCGACTTCTACTTTTATGTGATTCACTGATTCTATAATTGAATAAAATTATACAACTAAAGTTTCCTCCAAGTTATTAGAACACTCATATCATGGCGTTCAGCAATATAGCATTTAAAAATTCTTGACTCCGCCTGATCTTGTCTTTCTTCATATTCTGGGTAACTGTATAACATATAACCTGAGATAAACCTTCACTTCTCTTCACCTTTAATAAGACAGAATACTGATAGGTTCTGGCTCTAGTATGAAATGCTGAGCTATTATGGTGGTTATCTAATATGGCTGAAGCCCTTAAAACAGCTTATCTGCCCAGAGACCACCTCCCTCCTTCTCTAACTCAGCCCACGATGCAATTTCCTTCCACCTTTCCCGCCACCTCAGGAAGACCCTCAGATATTTCTAAACATCACCCTCAAACTCCATTCCTAATGAAAGTCTATAGAAGCCCCAGCTTTCTTTTTCTCAGGCTAGAGCATCTACCTGACCCATATGCCCTCAATCCTCTCCTTGTCTTTGGATTTAATAAATGCTTCATTTATCTTTTCTATCTCTTTTAGGCACCTTTGAAAAATCTATCAAATATTATTACTTCCCTTGATCAGAGAAGAAGATGTAAAAGTACTTTGGAAAAATAAAAGTAAGTACTACTACATAATTACACATGTGATACATATATATATTTTTGGTGGTACCAGGGCAATTTTTGTTTTGTTTTTGCCTTCTGTTCAATACCATTTATAAGAGATGGGAATCAAAATGCTGTTCTAGAAAAAAACAAAAACAAAAACAAAACTTTGACCTTCAAGACATTAAGTCTGGATGAATCTTCATTATATTAGGGTAGGATGGAAGATGGCATCTGTGTCTTCAAGAGTGGTCCCACTTGATACTGTTCCAATAAAACCAAAATGGTGAATAACTGTATAATAAGATTCATGCATGTATGTACGTATGTATGCAGTGCTGAGAGCCTAGAGCCTTGGACGGACCACAGAAATGTTCTACTACTGAGCTGTATTTCCAGTCCTTAATAAATGTTCCTGATAAGAACATGGAGGCTGACAGTGAGAAAGCTCAGTGGTCTAAAGCACCTGCTTAGGCAAGCTTATGCAATGCAGGTTTGAATCCTGGTACCACATGCCATGCCAGCCCGGCAGGCAGGCTAACCTGGCCAAAAATAACAGAAACAAAAACAAAAACAAAAAAACCCCATAAACCATACAGGTTGCAAGGTTAAGCCAGAAAACCAATTCTCTGACACTTACGTGTAGGTTTAACTGAAAAGGGGTTATGTACAAATGGTGTTGTGTGTTCCCTGGTTCAGCTCTTTAGATATTATTCTATAGAAAAGTAGTCTAGCTTTTCACTCTTAGCAAATTACTACTTCACATAAACTTGTATAGAATGTAGAAGCTTTTGCTAATGTCCCACCTGCTTACATACTGATACTGTCTGGCTATTCCCTCAAGGCACTCTAGTATTTAAGGTTTGCAAGATGACATAGGTAATTATTCAGTCTTCTTAGTAGTTTCTTCCAAAGTTAGGCACTATCAATTCCTTCCTCACACACCTATTCCACTTTTTCACTGGGAGATAAGTCTATTTCTCTACCTCCTTTAATTTGAAATTGGCCTTAAAATTCTCTGACAAAATATGGTTAACATATGCTTTGTGTTTTGGACATAAAACTTTTTTAGGACTGGCAATTTCCCTTTTTCTTTGAGTCCCAAAGAAAGTACATGATAAATCAAAGCTACTCTTTGGAAAAAGGCCATGTTGAGGAGCACAGAGTGAGCCAGACGTGTGACTAGAATGGCCATCACATAATTTGGCGTGGTTACCAAGTAATAGGTAGTCAGGATACACTATAGTTCAAAAGTCTGAGTAGCAACATCTACATTTAATGAGGACCTAGCATATCCTCAGCTTGGGGAAATAGCTGCCAAGCATTAAACATTTAAGTAAAAGACGCTGTCAAGAAACACAGTATTACTTAAACAAGTGAACATGTAAAAACATGAAAACAAGATAATAATTAAGCTGGGTGATACAGGGACCAAAGTGTTGAAGAACCTATTCTCAAGAAATTGGGAAAAGAGCAAGCATGTGAGGTAGAGGACAGATGGAGAGACCCGCTCTTCTTACAAGCATACCTTCAGAGGTGTTTTGACCTTACAGGGCCAGATGTTGCAGTGGTAGCAGTAATAAGTTGTAGCAGTAATAATTTTCTAAACCCCTTGCTTCTTTTTTAATTAAGCTACAGATACTTCCTACTTTACATCTCTTTTATAAACTGAAATTCTCATTATACAGTTTGCTTTCCCTGGCTTCCAATGATTTTGTAGGCTAATGGCCCTTTTTATCTTACCTAGCTAATGTGAATTTTTAGCCTTAATCTAGAGTACATTCTATGGCTTGCAAAAAAGAATGTTGACAGATAGAAGTAATTTGGGTTCATAGGCTAAGAAAAGGTGACTTGGTAAGACAGGAAAGGTCAGAGGAAGTTGTCACTTACATAATTTAAGAACTGTGGCCAAAAAAGCCAGTCAAACATATGTGAGGCTTTGGGATGAAAGATATGACATTATACGTTTTCATGAATCAGAGGAGTAAATATAACAAGTATTCTTTGTAGCTAGATAAGACTTCAGTTTTCTATTGCTGAGCAATTACCACAGATTAGAACTTTAAACACCTTTTCTCTAGGGCAGGCTGAGTTGGCCACATACAGACACACACAGACACACAGACACACAGACACAGACACACACACACTCACAAGAAACCACATTCCTATTAGCAGTCACTCTCCACATTCCTCTCTCACCAGACTCTAACAACCATTTATCTACTTGTGCTACCTACATATTTGCCTATAATGGACATTTCATATAGATGGAATCATATCATACACTTTTGCAACTCTCTTCATTTTGTTTTCAAAGTACATCCATGTCATAGCACGCTCAATAATCTTTCTGCATTTTATATTGTATAAAAGTATATTTTAATATCCATTCATCAGCTGATGAACATCTGCATTATTTTCACATTTCAGTATAATAAATAATGCTACCACTATTTGTGCAAAGTGTTTGTGTAACTGCTGAGTCACATAGTAACTGTTCAACCTTTACAGGACTTTACAAATTCTTCTCAAAGTTGCTGAACCATTTTATATTCTTATTAGCATTCTGATTAATTCCAATTTCTCTACATTCCTGCTAACATTTATCTTACCTTTTAAAGTCATTCTAGTGGGTTTGAAATGGTATCATATGATTTTCACCTATATTTCCCAAATAACTTATGATAATAACTACATTTATGTATGCTTTAGTTCATCTTCAAATGTCAAGTCAAATCCTTCTAAACTGGATTTTTCTTGCTGAATTGCAAGAATTCTTTATAGATTTCATGCATATGTCATTTTTCATAGATGATTTACAAATATTCTCTATTTTAATTATATTTTTTGATGGTATCCTTAAGTGAATTTTTAATTGTCCTAAACCATGAATTATTCTTTTGTTGTTTGAGCTTTCAGTGTCACACCTAAGAACTTATTGCCTAATCTGAGATCATGTGAAAACTAATTTAAGGCTTATGTTTTCTTCTGAGAGGTCTATAAGCTATTATATTTAGGTTTAATATTCAGAGTTAGAGCTAACATTTATATTTGATTGGAGGAAAGATTTTGATTTTCTTCTTTTATATGTGGCTATCCAGTTGGCACATACCATCTGTTGAAAAATTATTTTTCTGCACTAAGTAGTCCTTATATTTAAAAAAAGCAATGGATATTAAAATGATAATTTTTGGCATTTTAAGCCTATTCCACTGATTTACATTCCTATTTTTTTTTTTTTTTTGGTAAAACCAGGGATTGAACTCAGACCCTTGCGCTTGTTCTACTGAGCCATTTCCCCAGCCCAAACATTCCTATCTTTATGTCACTGACACTCACTGAAAGTCACAGGAACTGTCTTTTTTCATGATTGTTTTGACAATTTAAGATCTCTTGCATTTCCATGTTAATTTTGGAATTACTTTGTCAATGTCTGCAAAAGACAGTTGAGATTCTGATACTATTTGTAGTTCCTAGGTTTGTAGATCAGTTTGAGCAATAGTTTCAGATTTTATTTTAGGTACCAAGGATTGAACTCAGGACCTTGTGCTTGACAGGCAAGCACTTATACCACTGAGACATCTCCCTAGCCCTAGTGTTGGATTTTAATGATGTTAAATCTTCATAAAAATAAACATGGAATAGCTTCTCCTTTATTTTGGTTATATTTTAACAGCTGGGCATGGTGGTGCATGCCTGTACTGGGGAGGTTGAGGCAGGAGGCTCATGTTGAGTTTGAGGTGGCCTGGGTTACTTAGTGTCTTAGTTATTCTTCTCTCTTGCTGGGTCAAATACCCAACACTCAAAAGTGAGAGAAGGAAAGTTTTATTTAGTTCACAGTTAGTGGAGGTTTCAAGACTGCCCTCACTCTACAGAGTGTGGAGGAGAGGCTGGGGTGCTGTTGTGTCCAAGATGACCCTTTCCACACCTCTTGAGAGAGGGCTGCCTGGTGGATGGGCAGTGCGTGCTGTCAATTTAACCTGTCGTGCCTCTCTGGCCCCACCCCTCAAGCCACTTGCTGCTTCCTCCACCAGCATCTGCCCCATGACCTACGTGAAGCTTTAGGGGGACAACTAGACACAAACCATAACACCCAGTGAGTTCAAATGCTAGTCTGAACTACATAGTGAGACCCTAGCCCAACAAACAAACAAAACAATTATACTAACTTAGTTCTATTTTACTCCTTTAGATACTGTTGTATGTGGACTTATTTTCTTATCTTTGGGTTGTTCATTGTTAATACTTAATTTTTTTTCCTCTGTGAATTTCTTTAATATACAAGAGCATATTTTTAAGTAGAATTATCTTTTAATTTTCCCAATTCATAGTCTTTATTTTACATTTAAAACTGCCCTAGTTAAAACTTCTGATACAGTATTGAAGTGATAACAATGTGCTCTTTTTTAGGGGGGGCAGTAGCTAGCACCTATTCATTTGATTTTGACTTATTAGTATGTTTGCAGCACACGATTATACTCCTTGTGGGGAGCTGGTAATTGTGCGTAACATATCTCTATTCTGTTTTCATGCCCTTCCTCTCATTCCCCCATCCCATTTGAGAAAGATCATCGATTTTTTTTTCTTTTTAATGTATTTAGTACAGGGTCTATAGGGTATATATATATTTGTTTGTTTTTTGAGATAGGGTCTGACTATGAGTCTCCTGCTTATGACTCCCAAGAGCTGGGATTATAAGCATGTACCACCACACCTGATGTATTTTTATGTCACAGCATACTTATTTTTTATTTCACTTCTATTTATATTTTAGATTGCTCATATCACAGAAACCATGCAATATTTAAGCTTGTGTGTGTCTGATTTATTTCACTTAAATTACACATAAGGTACACCCACTTTTCTACAAATGACTCATTTATTTTTCTTTATGACATACTACTCTACAGTGTATGAATGAATTTTCTTTCTCCATTCATCTGTTGGTGGATAGATAAGATGCTTCCAAAATTTAGCATTATTATGAACTGTGCTGCTTTAAGATGACTATGCATGTTACCACTGTTATAGTGAATTCTTATGCAGAAAACATCAAACATATTAAGCCTGAGACTGCAATCCTTCAACAACTTGCAAGGCTGGCCTTTGGTTGGCCTCTAGAAAGCTTACTCTCAGAAGGAGTACCATCATTCTCTGGTAAAAATGGCTTACTGTGCCTTGTGAGTGTAAATAATCTGGTTTTTGCTGAATAACTTTTTCTTTAGGGTCTCTTGAATTTTGGTATATACTAAGTATTGGTTTTTTATGTGACTGATTTCCAATAAAAGGTCTTGACTCCTTGACTCAGGTAAGCTTCCTAGGTAAACATTTTATACATATTGTCAAAATGTTGCAGAATGATTTAAGTCTGTCACATACAGTTTCATTGCAAGAACTGTTGAAAGTTTATCTGATTTCCTTGACTTGGGCACACGCCCTTTTACCTCTGCTAATTTTGTTATTTTTCTTTATTGCTGCATAGCTGTATGACCACCTCCCAAGTCCTCTATTCCTTCCACCGAATCATTAAGCCTGGTATGGTGTTGGAGACTGAAGAAACATTTTTTGTTGTTGCTGCTTTTAAAAAAAAGGCATAGAAATTTGCAGAATTTTAAAAGTACACACTCAAAGACATAAGGTGCTCTGTCCCACCTCATTTCTCTCCTGACTTTGATGCCTTGTTTATTTATTTATTTATTTTTTGTGGAACCAGGGATTGAACTCATGATGCCTTATTTTTATGGGCTTCAGAAGAGCTGGAGTACTGGTACTTCAGACTCATAGGGTGGTTACCATACTAACTATGAAAAAAAATCTCATTCTGACTGACCTAATGGAGACAAAGATAGGGTTGTTATTTGCATGCCACTGAAATTTCAGCAGAGACTGATAGTGCAATAACTTCTAGATGTAGGTTTTATAATGCAAAAGACACATCTGCAGTTATCAGGAACACTTTGTTTTAATAATACTAAAGATGAGCATCAGCTTAAGAGCTAGAGAAGTCAAAATTGTAGTTTTGATGCCTTGCATATCTCCTGGGGCTGATGGTCAAAGAAAATGTCATTAGATAGTGTCTAAGCAGTCCTAAAAGTGGAAAAGGGGAGTCTTGAGTAACGCCATCTGCGGAGCAAGTTGCAGGGTTTGCTGACTGCCATCACTGAAAAAGAATTCTTAGTACGCATCAGTAAAAGGCATAAAGAGATCTACTAGGCAGAATTTCTAAGTCACACTGAAAGAAATCGAGTGTGGGTCCTAAAGAAGGAGAGATCCTTTGTCCCTGTTGTGAACGGTATCTTTATGATATTATCCGTTGGTTCTTCACAGATGTCCTCTTTAGGATGAGAACATCTTAAAATTATTTTTAATCATCGCAAAAAGATTTTAGATTTTGTCAGTGCTGTTTCTTCATCTCTTGAGAATCAGGTGGTTTTTGTCTTTCAGTCTCCTAACAGGCTATACTACTTTAATTGATTTTTAAATATTAAACAAACTACATGTTCCTGGGCCAAATTACACTTTGTCTTGGACTTCTACTGTCAAAGAGAAGCAAATCCAAAAAGCAACCAAATACATAATTTCAAGCACAGTAGTATAAGTTCTGCTAAGATTAAAATAAAATGGAACAAAAAAAAGAGATGTTAAAAACTATATGCTAGGAAGGTGTCTTGGAGGTAACAATAATTGGATTAGAGATGTGAATGATGGGAGGGAGACCCTGAAGAAAATTCCAAGCGGAAAGCCAAGAAAACTGCAAAGAATTTGATGCAGGCACGGCCTCAGTGTGTTTAGAGTTAGTACCATGAACATGGCCACGAAGGTCAAAATAGTGAAAACATAAGACAACAGAACTTACAGGGATGGGAAGGTCAGGGTAAGGATATTTAGATTTTATTATAATTGTGATGGGCGGACACTGGGGCATGCTTTTCAGCTTGAATGGATAATGTCTTTGGTTATCTAGTTATTTTTTATTTTTTTTGATACCTAGATTCATCATCCCTGAGATGTGTTTAATTTCTCAGAAATGCCAGTGACTCCTCAATAATATGGGGACAATGATTTTTTTCAGGCTGCTGGAGACCTGTCTTTCGCATCTTTATAGCCCCAGAGGCTAACATAAACATTTGTTAAAAACAACAGCCCTAGGCGGATCAAGCAGGAATGGGAGATGGGAGGCTGGGGCTTCCCAGCTTTGCCGGCCAACCCTCCCCGGCCTAGTTACGCCCCCCGCCCACCCAAACGCAAGGTCCAGCTCGTGCTGTCTACGACGCCATCCGCCCTTCTTCTGCTTCACATCCCTCCGTCCTCACCTAGGATGCGGGTGATGCCAAGGGTCAGCTTCTCTAGGTGCGGCTTGTTGCACCCCGGCGTCGGGGGCGGCGCGCCCTCCATGGCTCGCGTCCCGGCTCGCAGCGCAGATGCAACCGAGGTGAAGACCCCGCGGACCAGAGGTGGCCCGGGGACCCTGCCTCAGCGTCGGCGCCTTCGGGCCGGAGGCATGCCGGGAGTTGTAGTTCTCGAGGCCTGAGGGCGCGAGGCAGGAGGATGGGGCACCCCGGCGGGCCCCGCATCGGCCTCACGGCTGGGCGCTCCTACCCGCGGCTCCGAGCGGGGCGCCACCCCTCAGCTCCGCGACCGTGCTTCCCTTTCGCCCTTACGCCTCGGCCCCGCCGCTGCCCAGTCCGCAAGCGGGGGCGGGCCTCTGCGCTGGACGGCCAATGGGGACGGCGCCTGGAGGCCGGGATGTGGCGGCCGCGGCGCGACGCTCCCAGTGGCGGTTGTTTCAAGATGGCGGCGGCGAAGGGCCCCTCCCGCCCCGACGGCGCGGCGTTTTGGAGCCGGGACTGTATCCTTTGCCTGGCTGGCAGGGGGCGCCGGCGCCCTCCCTGTGCCGCGAGGGGCGAATGCTGGCTGCCACTCCAGGTGGACCGAAACGCGGGGTTGACCCCGGGGGCGGGGCATGCTGCTGTGAGGCTTCAGTGTAGGAACGGGCTCTTCCCTGGCTGGGCATTGATGTCTCAGTCTGCACTTCCAGGTGTGCCCCAGATTTCTGCCTCTTCGTGGCGGTGAACTCCGGAAAGATGGCCTACCATCACGGCCACGCCTCCAGCGTGTGGCATGAGTTTGTGGTTGAAGGATACTGGGTGTCAGCTGGATGCAGCTGTCTTGATTTAGAATTGTCCGTTGTTGGCTATGATAGGAGCAAGACAAGACCTGGTTAGACCTCGAAGGCTCATGAATGATGAAGGCTCGGTATTGGAGCTTTATAAAAGAGAGATGTAGAGTTTGGTTTCACTTGGATTTCCTAGTGTCGTTTATTACAGAATGGGTTGCAAATCTTTGTACCTGGAAGTTCTTTTGATTTACCGTTGTAGATTGTGGATCACTATCTTCAGGGATTGAAGTTTGGGGATGGAAAAGTTCTGGAGCTTTCAAACCTTCTGGTAGTAGACTGAATACAGTATCTGTAATGAAATGTTTGCTTTATACTTGTTCTATCCCTGGATTAGATATGCTGTTGCCTGGGTTTTCGTTCTTGTAATTTTTTAATTCTTCATTATAAGAGCATCCTTTGGTAGAGGGAGTGTTATTGCATGCCCAGAGGCTAGTATTTTGGCATGGTGATAGCATTGCTATTATGTTTGGCAGAATCACTCCTTGAACATTGTACTTAGCTTCTTGGGAAGTTTAAAGAATTGTATTAGCAGTTCCTTTTCTTTCTTTTTTTTTTTTTTTTTTTTTTTTTTTTTTTTTTTTTTTTTTTTTTTTGTCTTAACTAAGATTAGAGTGTCATGTTGTCAGAGAATATTTTTGAAAATTGCTGCTATATGTTTAGTATTATGTACTTAGTAAACATAATTATCACTTGCCTCTGATAGGCTGGTGAGAAGCAAATGAAGTCGTGAACATAGACACTGGATGAAAGCAAACCAGTGCACTGTGTACATTAAATATTTTTTTCCTTTACCTATCAGTAATGAATAATATTTACCTATCCGGGATGAAAAGAGAATGTGTGTGTTGGGGCTGAATTAGGAAGTCAAAAACTTAAGATGAGTTTCCTCATGAAATTGATAAAGAGATTCTTAAAGTTATCTACTTGTTTATTTATTTATTTTTGGTGGTACCAGGGATAGAACTCAAGACCTTCTTGCCAGGCAAGCACTTATTCCACTGAGCTATCTCCCCATCCCTAAATGGTATCAACTTGTAACAATAGTATTTTTCACATATAGAGTACATGGTTGAAGGGTGTGTGATAACTTGTTTCAGTCAGACCAGATAAGTTAATAAGCATGTTGACTGAACCTGTGCTCTTCCTTTGCTTACTTGTGTAGCTGTATCATGCAGAAGTTGTGTATATTCTGTTAGATTTTCTCTTACTCTGAGGATTTAATATCAGATACTCATCTATCTATTGATAGAAATTGAAATTGTATTAGAAAACATGGTAATGATTACATTTTATAGAAATTCAGATGCAGGAAAGGAATTGAAGGTTACTAGTACCACCTGCTTCCCTGGCCTAGTCCATATAATAAACTATTATTTTATCAGTCTTCAGTTTTTTCACTTTAAGTTGATAGGTAGGACATCAAAGCAATGTTAGATGTTAATTTGTTACCAAATAATTGCTGAAAAGCATTAATGGTAGTTGTTAATCATTTGGTTAAAAAAAATCCTATGCTTACTATCCCAAGGGTCCTTACAGTAGAATTTTCAGCAGAAAAAGGTCCAATAGTATGTTCTTATGATTTGGTATTCTTTTTACAGTATTGAAAAAAACGATTTTCAATACCTCATCTAAGCAATTAGAGAAATGTGATTGAATGATTTCTTAGTCATGGAAATTTCCATCATAAGAGGACAGATCATCTGTGACTGATAGTCACCTTTTTTAAAAACTGTTGTTTTTGATACATATATTCAGAACATTATGGTTTCAGTATTGTTATTTTGGGATATGTTTGCCTTGACATGTAAAGGAAGGATATGGCATATTATTATTTCATGGGTTCAATCTTCCAGCAAAATATGCTTCATCAGTTGTAAATTGCTTTGCTGCTTCATCATAGTTGCTAGTGATAGTAGAAGTAGTAAATTTGACTGTGTAAATGCACTCAACTGGACTATCTTTAACACTATTAGTAGCTTGATGTTAATAAATGTGAACTGTAAGGGACCCGGTCAAAACATTGAAGTTGCTGTAATCTCTGCCATTGGATTTCCGAATAAAGGTAGACAAAGACTGTATACTGATGTAAAAAGAATATTGTAGCTCAGAAAGTCTTTGCGCTCGATAATAATGTGCATACACCTGGGTGTTAAAATGGTTACTACTAAACTTCAGTTCTAGACATCTAGAATAGAGATGTGTATTATTTTCTGCCATTTGTGCACTGGGTTTCTTTCTTTCTTTTTTTTTTTTTTTTGTATTTAGTACAGGAAGGGTCTATAGGGTTTCACTACGTAGAACTAACTTGATCACGTGATTCTCCTGTTTCAGCTTCCCAAGTGTTGGGATTACAGGCACACACCACCATGCCCACTCTAAATCCTCATTTCAGAATGCCCAGGGGCGAGGCTGGCATGCTGGGGATGGAACGCCAGCTATTAAGGTCTGCTTAAGCAGGCTCTTTAGTTCGCTGAGCTATCTAGCTGGCCCTTGCCCTTGATTTCTAATTACTGCTTAAGTTTTGGGACTTTAGGTTGATACCAGTATAAAAAAATACTTTATAAGTTGTTATACTTGCCTTACTAAGGTGTGTGAAATCAAAATAGAAATAATGTGGCACATGGAATACAATTGTATAGCTGGTATACATTTGGCATATATTACATCTATTTCACTTTTTCATAGAATGGGTTTTGAGAAAATTCTATATAGTGAGATAAAAAGATGGAAGATTGTATATTAGAAAATGTTGAATGCAAGCAGTTTCAAATATTTTTATCTGTATTCTTTTTTTAAAAAAAATGAAGTCACTTCAGTGTTTTTCTGTTTGAAAAGGTTTTAGTCCATACTCAGCTGGCTCCAAGGCAGGGTGGTTATCTGTTATTATTATCTCTTAGTTATTGTTTACTGATTAGGACCAAAATCTCCCAAACTGGATGGTGAAGGCTTAAAGAAATGAGTCAAGTGGTATGATTTTTTAGGGCTCCACAAGTATCCTCTGACAGAATTAGAGATTCCCTGGTGGCTCATATTTTTTTCAGTTACAGACAAGGGAGGGAGGGAAATACCAAACAAGGGCAATGCTGGAATTGCTCAAGGACTTCTCCAAGTAAGGTACTATGTTAATTAAGGAGTGCTGTGTTATCTCCAGGAAGGTCTCTAACCAGGAATGATGTTTGGGGCCTCCAGCTCCAAATCTTTTATCTAGTTAATTGAGATTGGAACAATGTATCCTTAGCTATGCTCTTGTCTTGTCCTTTGAGGCCTCATGGCTGCACCAGCCATTACAGGCCTCAGCTGGAATCAGTGACTCATAGAGGTTCACTTGAGTCTGTTGCCCATCTCCAGACAAGGGGCCTAGGCCTTGGACAGACTCACAAACATGAAAAGCCAATTGGTTAACATTAAGTCTTGCTCTGAGCTACTTCATAATGTTCTCTATCAGGGTGGCCTGGCACAAAGGCAGTAGTTCATGGCAGCAGAAGACAGTAAAAACAACAATAGCAAAATGATGAAGCAAGCCTTTTTCTGTCTCTTATCTCATCCAGACTGCTGGGGCTAGGGTGGTGCCAACCTAATCCATGGAGTGATCTAGCAATCACCCAACCTTAAACCCAGGGTTGCACTGTGAATCAGTTACAAACTCTATAGATTCATCTACCTCCAAAAAACTCACCCTATCATGACTGCATAAAGCTTTAGGGGAACATTTAGACACAAACCATAACACTAAGAATGAATGAGGGGAAGAGTAATGAGAAATGAGGTCAGAGGTAACAGGATGCAGAGATCAAATTTTGAGCCTTGTGAGTCCTTGTAAGTGCTCTTGTGCTTTTAATGTGAATGAACTTAACATAAATTTTAAAATAGGGGCTGAGGAGATACATCAATAGAATAAGTGCTTGTCTGGCAAGCACAAGGGCCTGAGTTCAATACCTGGTTCTGAAAAAAAAAAAAATTAAATGTTTATTCCAATATGTGAAAATGAGCTGTTGAGGGGTTATGCCTAGAACCGAGAGAGCAGTTTTGAGGTAATTGCAGTAATCTTGACTAGAGAAAAGGTGACTTGGATCAAGGTGAGACGTGTTGAAAAGTGGTTGAACAGTAGATATGTATACATGTATTTTGAAAGCCTAACTAGCGAATTTTAAGAATGTAAGATATGAAAGAAATGAAAGTCAAGGATGAGGCAGTGATTTTGGCCTTGACAGCTGGAAGAATGGACTAATTTTGGATTCAAATTCAGTGTTGAATTTGAGCTTTTTTTTTTGTCTTTTTGAGACAGGGTTTCACTATGCAGTTTAGGCTGGCCTTGAGCTCACTTTATAGCCCAGGCTGCTCTTGAACTTGTAATGAACCTCCTACCACAGCCTCCTGAGTGCTGAGATTACAGGTGTGCAGTACTATACTTGGCTCCCCCAATCTTTTTTTATGTTTCATTTTGAAACATGGTCTCTGTAACTTGCTCAGAGTAGGCTTGAATTTGTAATTCTCATGTTTTAGCTTCTAAGAATGGCTAGGATTGCAGGTATGCACTACCTTACCTGAAAAATTTGAGATGTTTTATATATTAGTGGCAATGTCAGTTTTGGGGAATAGGCACAAATTAAAGATTAATTTGGCAGAAATCAGCTTATTCATGGTTTTTAAAGACATGAGGGCTGGAGATCATCAAGAGAATGTGTAGATGCAGTATCCCAGTTTAAGATTTAAGCCCTGGGGCACTCCCAAGATTTATATGGCAGGAATACATTATTTAAAAAGTAGGAGGATTGTTAGTACAGTGTCATTGATGGGCACAGATGATGTTTTAAGGAGAGTGGTCATCTATGTCAAGTGGTATTGATAGATCAAGTACAGAGAAGCCTGAGGATTGATGGATTTAACAGTACAGGATATCATAACTACATTAAAAGTAATCTTGGATTGGTGGACTTAAAAAGCTTGATTGATTTTGTTTTGCTGATCTTGAATTCACTGTTTAGCCTTAGCCAGTCTTGAACTCAGAACAAGTGCTGGGGTTACAGACTGAAAAGCTTGATTATAGAAAATTCAAGATTGACTGGAGGAAAACTGGAGGCAGTGAATGGGAACAGAAGTGGAACCAAAGCTGGAGGGGAGTGTGCAATCAAGAGAGATTTTTTTTTTTTTTAAATAAGATATTGCATATGTGGATGCTGATGGACCAAGTTAAATGGGAAAAAATGATTGGTTCAGGAGAAAGAGGGAAATAACAAAAATAATATCTTTGGAAAAGAAGGTAATTTTTAGTGTAAGGATATGCATTTAGAGAAATGATTCAAAAGTTATTTCATCTGTAACAAAAATGGAAAAGCAGAGTCTATGAGCAGTGTTAAGTAAGCTGGCAAAAGCCTGGGGAAGATCTTTACAGTTTGTATTTCTTAAAAAAATAGGAAACAGTTTACTAGCTGAGAGTAAGGTAGGAGAGTAAGGCAATAGGTTTGAGGAGGAAATAGGAAATACTTTAAAAAAAAAAAAAAAAGATACACTATGGGGCTGGCAGATAGCTCTGTAGAGTTAAGTGCTTGCCTGGGAAGCTCAAGGTCCTGAGTTCAATCCCCAGTTCCACAAAAAAAAAAAAAAAAAAAAAAAAAAAAAAAAAAAAAAAAAAAAAAAAAAAAAAAAAAAAAAAAAAAAAAAAAAAAAAAAAAAAAAAAAAAAAAAAAAAAAAAAGGAAATAACTTGACTGCACTTCCAAATGAGGGTGTAGCACAGTGGGCTCTTCAAAGGCTGATCTCTTCCATTGTGAGCAGACTTTTTTGTGAGTGGCCTTAGGAAGTATAGTTTGTTTTCCCCAACTCAAAAGTTGCTTTAGTCCTTCCATAGGTCATCTTTGCAGAGTAATCTGAAAATTTTCCTCTACTTTGTCTTCTAGTTAAAAGCACTGGCATAAGCCGGGCATGGTGGCGCATGCCTGTAATCCCAGCACTCGGGAGGCTGAGGCAGGAGGATTGTTGTGAGTTCGAGACCAGCCTGAGCTACAAAGTGAGCTTAAGGCCAGCCTGAACTGCATAGTGAGACCCTGTCTCAAAAAGACAAAAAAAAAAAAAAAAAAAAAAAAAAAAAAAAAAAAAAAAAAAAAAAAAAA
>PVKA01004487.1:0-10001 GCA_004027165.1 Ctenomys sociabilis | reverse complement strand
ACAAGGTGCTGTGTATATCCTAAGGGATATAAAAAATTAATGTTTTGTCATGGGTGAACTTGAACAATTTTATTTTATAAAATAAAATAATTGGTGTCCAGTGAATTTAAAGATTTTCTGTGCTCAGATGCTATCAATTTCTTTGGCACAGTGGTTCTAACTTTGTTTACTTGCCTTATGTATCTCCTTTCCTAAACCCTATCTCTAATGTCTGAGGAAACTGAAAATTTAGGGAGACATTTTAGTAGCTTAAATATTAAAGCTGCGATATACTTCAGTTGGTGCAGAGAGAAACTCGCTTGCAGCTTGGATGGTTAGGATTTGAATATTCCTAATATTCTTATGGCATTCGAGCCATTTTTGGTTAGTATTGCCTGGAAAGACTCCATTATTAGGTTTAATATACTGTACATTACCTTTTTGATCACAAACAACCTATTCTAGCCCTTTCCAGAAGTCCATAATTAAAAATTGCTTTGCATAGAGATCTTTGAATTCATTTTGCAAAAGAACATAATACATGGCAAACTTTCTAGATAATTTGGCAAGAAAATTGTCTAGATGCTGCTTATCTGGAGTATAGTAGAAATTCTGGATTTAGGTATTGTTCTGACTATGATTTTGATTCCAAAGATAAAGCTTTTAATTATTTTGATCCTCTTTCTGTAGCAATGTTATAATCTTAGCCTTTCTAAATTTTGCCTTTTGAAATTCAAAGTGATTCTTTTTTTCTTAATTTCTTCCAATTTTTTGATAGGACTTTTTGAGACATTTTATGAATGCAGTGTAAAAGAATAAATAATTGCCTTTGTTTTTGCATGACTGACTTGTACCTCAGTTGATTTGATCTTCAGAGCTGATCTTGAAATGGGGTATATGGAAATGTTAGGTAGAAGTAACTTGCTAGTTTCTGTTCATTTCTTCTCTTCCTTCCTCTCTCTCTCTCTCTCTCTCTCTCTCTCTCTCTCTCTCTCTCTCTCTCTCTCTCGTGGAACAGGAATTGAACTGAGGTCCTTACGCTTGCCAGGCAAGCACTTTTTCCACTGAGTCATCCTCCCAGCCCCACTAGTTTCTTAATAATGGGAAAACTCAGTTACTTGTTTACAAAAGGAAATGTACTTGAAAACAGGATGTATATCCTGCTTGCATAATGAATAAAAGTTTTCATGAAACAAGGCTTTCCAAAGTTTTTATAAATTATTTAAATAATGTTGATTTTGCTATATTTAATTTAATTATCTGTCTTTCTAGTTTCATTTTTAATAGTTATCAATTTCTAGGTCAAAAGATGAAGAATTGTAAGATGCATACGATAGGAGCAGCATTTAGAAAGTGTTATCTCTTGCAGTATTTTCCTTCATGATTCTTTTCAGTTTCTGATGAAGAACAATCAGTAGTATATGTTCCAGGTATGACTTTCTGTGTTACAATTTGGGAAACTTCCTTTGTTTCTTAAGTATTAGAAAACAAAACGAGGATAATTTTGTAGGCATACTTGAATGCATAGCAGTCCATCAGAACCTAACATTATTTTTTCAAAACAAATTTAAAAATTCACATGTTTAAAAACTTTTGACCAGAGTTTCAAAGTTTAAAATACTGGCTGTTTTTAGGAACTAGCTAGATTGAGTCAAATTTTAATGAACTTATATTTCATGTACTAAGGGATACAGAGTCTTTTTAAAGTCCTTTAAATGAATGATAGTCTAAATGTATCACTTCAGACCATTTTGTAGTGAAAAAAATATATTTTTACATACAAAATAGCATAGATATACAGCTTTCTCTTAGTTCAATGAGAGGAAAGTTTTGATCTAATAGTGTTTAGACAAGATATCATGTCTGCATCTTGTACTATGAATAACTGCTATGAAGACAATATGCAATGTATTAATTATTGTAACTGTCCTACTAACCTGTTTTGAAACTCTCATTGCTACTTATTTCTCAATAAAATTAATATAAATATGTATCACTTCAACATGTGAAAGCTTCTTGATGCAAGTATATATAAGAAATTCTTTAAAGTTTAATGGTAGTTATTAGATGAATAGTAAAATGAAATCATTGAAAATACCCTAATTAGGTGATATCTTTGATTCCCCTTATGTTACAGATCAGTGATGCATGTTCAAATTACTTGGTTTTATTGTGACCTTTGAATGTTTAATTGCATTTTAAAGTATTGTAATTGATTTTTATAGTATTTCTTGAAACACAATCTTTTCATGATGCATTATATATTGACAGCCTTAAAATGAAATGTATAAAGAAAATCCTTTCCATCCGATTCCATAAAGTACAGAATACCAACAAAGAAAGGTTGATGGAGGAGGGTTTAAGAGAGTAACATGATACAATTTTCTGAATCTTGTTCAATGAAAACCCATAGGAATTTCTACAGAAGGAAATATGAGGTCAAGACACAAGTTGCTAAATCCAAAAGCTGATGTTAAAGTGAAGACTTCCAAGGTGACTGATGCTTCAATTTCTGTGGAGACTTTAAAAGGTTCAGAAGATTCAGTAGATGAACAGGTAAGTAATTTTTTAGAAGTATTTATTAGTTCTTATAAGTGGTGACCAGTAAGGGCAGAAAAAGCTGAAATTAAAAGAACATGAGGTGATCTAGAGAAACTTCTAAGATGCTTTAATGATACTGAATATGCATGTAAAGAGTCTAGATTACTCAAAGGTTTTGCTTCAAATATCTAGACATGTTTTAAACCTTAAGAAAATTTATTCTTTTAATACAGCATGTCTTGAAAGATCTATGTTTTGATTTATGTGGTAGTAGAAAATCAGATAATAAGAATTTTCTTAAAATTATATATCCTTTATTATTTCTGTTATTTTGAATTTGTTGATGGATATACTCTTTTATATAAAAATAATGTTCTATTAAGAAATAGGCCTGGCCAGGGATATAGTTCATGGCACAGTGCCTGCCTGGCAAGCATGAGATCCTGAGTTCAGTTCCCGGTACCAAAAGTAATTGGGCTATATCATTATTATTATCATTGCCTTCACTTGGAAAATAATACATTCTTACTTTTTATAGCCCAGTCATTTATTTTTGTCTTGTCTTAATAATAATGCCTGTGGATATTTTTGATCATTTTGTATGTCACCTTTCAGACAAGTATCTAGTTGGATCTTTCTTTATATATCTAGAGTTCTTCCATTTGACATTTTTTTCTGCCCAAAGGACTTCTGACCTACTTATTTTAATTTCTTTTTATTTTAAAGAAAAAAAAAACATTAGAAACAATGCAGAATTTTAAAAAACAAGATAATAGGAATTCAACAGTGGTTGTTATATTGCATATTGTCTTCATAGTAGTTGTTTAGATTACAGATAAAAACATGCAAAATTGGTCAAAAAATTAAGCATGAACTGTTCCTTTCAATAAACACTAAAAATTAGTAGTACAATTAATTACCTTAGCTATCTGTGTGTGTGTGTCTGTGTGTATATATGTATTCCCCCCCCCCCACTTTCTTTTCTCCTGTCTGTCATCCCAGTTATTTTTTTCCTGTTGAGCAGTTTCTTTCCCTTTCACAATATCTATTGTATGTTTTAGATTTTATTTACTCTTTCCGGTTGTTACACTAAGGAGACAATACGATGGTTGCACATGCAGGTCTGATTTATTTCATTTCTGTGTATGGTCTCTAGTTGCATCCATTTACCTTCATGTTTATCTTTCTTTATAGCTGAGTAGCAGTCCATTGTATAAAAATACCACATCTTTTTTCCATGCCTCAGTTGCATTTGGGTTGTTTCCAAGATTAGCTATGACAAATTGTACTGTCATAAACATGAATGCTTTCACTTTAAAATCAGGAACAAGATAAGAATGTCCATTGTCACCAGTCCTATTCAATTTAGTTAATTATTTAATTTTTATTTATTTATTTATTTATTTATTTATTTATTTATTTATTTTTTGCAGTATCAGGGATCATAAGTGCATGCTGGGCAGGTACTTATACTACTGAGCTTTATTCCCAGCCCTTATTTTAATTTTTATTGTATTTTCTCTCCTCAATTAACAATGAAGACAGGATTTACAATCTATGACCTGTGGGCCAATCTTTCTCCTGTTTGTTTTGTAAATGCATAAGATTTGTTTGACTCCCAGTTATGCCTATTTTAGATATTGTCCAGGTCTGTTCATATCAACAATGACAGAGTTGCTACAAACTGTGTACCAACAAGCCAAAAACATTTGCCATCAGATATTTTATAGAAAGTTTCACAATCCCTAATTTGTATTCTTGAAGACATTTCTAAGATTTAGTTTGTTACTAATGATTATTCTTAGTTATCTACAAATTTAGGTGTGATTATGCTATCAAGCTTCATCTGTGTTTTATCATGTATCATTACCCTTTTTAAGACTAAATACACATTTTGTTCATTCATCAGCTAATGCATACATTCTTAATGATGCTGTCATGAACTTTCGTATGCTACTTTGTGTGTGAAAATGTGTTCAGTTCTTTTCCAGTATAGCTAGAATTGCTGAGTCATGTGATAATTATGTTTAACTTTTTGAAAAACACTAAACTATTTTGCAGTGATTTTCCTATCAGCAATGTATGTAGTATCCAGTTCTCTACATTCTCACCATCAATTTGTGTTCACTTTTTTAATATAACCATCATCCTGTTACCACACATAGTGGGTGTGAACTGGTTGTTCACTGATACTGATTTGTGTTTTCCTAGTGGCTAAAGATGACAGACATCTGTTTCTACACCTCATGGTCATTTGTATGTCATTTCTCAGACAGGTATCTAGTTGGATATTTTGTGTATGTCTAGACTTCCATCTGACATTTTTCTTCTGTCCAGATAAATTTCTTTAAGATTATCATAGTGCTGGTACATAGGGAATTATTGTTTTTTCAGCTTTTTTATGTCTAGTATGTATTTTCTTTCATTTTGAAAGTAGGTTTTTCTGCTTATAGATTTGAGTAGATAATTGTATATCTTTGAATGCTTGAATGATGTTTTGTAGCTTACTGTCTTGCATTGTTTTTGAGAAGTCTACTGTCATCCTTTTACTCCTGTTGGTATGTGTAAGTTCTGATTGCTTTTAAGATTTTTCTTGTTATCACTAATTTTGAGCAATTTGACTATAATGTGCCTTGGAGTAGTTTTCTAGGTAAGTATCTCTTTTGGCTGTGATTTGTTAAGCTTTTTCAGTTATGTTTATAGTTTCATCATATTGGGAACTGTTTTACTATTTTTTCTTCAGACATTTCTGTTTCCATCTTTTCAATTTTGATGACCTCAGTTACACAAATATTAGGTTGACTAAAGTTATCCAATAGTGCTGAGATCCTTTTGTTTATATATTTATTTTTTGTTTTTTATTTTTGTATTGATATTGCTGTATCTCAAATTCATAAATGATATTCTTTTTATAATATCCTAATCCACCACTTATTCTATCCAGTATAATTTTTCGTGTGAAAAAAATGTAGACTTTATTAGCTTAGTATGGGTCTTTCATTTTTATTTTCTATAACTGCCTAACATGCTCAGTCTTTCATCTAGCTTGTCAAACATATATTTACTGTTTTTGTCTACTGAATTTGATCATCCAAGTCATTTATATATATGTTTTTGTTGAATAATTATAGATTACTTTTTTTTTCCTGCTTTGATTTTCATTATTGTTTTTTTTTGTTTTTGTTTTTGTTTTTGTTTATTTGGATAGCAACAAACAACATGAATTTTACCATTTTTCTATTCTGGATATTCTTCAATTTCTGGAAATAATCCTGGGCCAGGGAGATAGCTCAGTAGAATAAGTGCTTTGTTTGGCAAGAAGGTTCTGAGTTCAATCCTCAGTACTACCCCCCTCTAAAAAAAATCCTGAGATTTATTTTGAAATAGTGTTATTTGGAATTGGTTTGCTTCTTCCTAGTCTTGATTTTAAGTTCCTAGTTTTGATTTTATTTATTTATTTATTTGTTTGTTTATTTATTTATTTTCTTTTTGAGACAGGTTCTTGCTGTGCAGTTCAGACTGGTCTTGAACTCACTTTGTAGCCAAGGCTGGTCTCAAACTTGCAACAACCCTCCTACCTCAATCTCCCAAGCACAGGGATTACTGATGTGTTCCACCACACCCAGCGATATCAGGATAATTTTAGACAGGGCTAAATCTGCCCACCATAGGCTGACCTTTTTTGAATATTCTTTGTGATAGCCCCCCTTAGTTTATAGGACTCCACTGTGGCTGGTGGGAACCTGGTCTCTTGTTTTAGTGTATTAGGTACTAAAAGTGTTCTTTTTTTCTTTTTCTTTTGACCGTGGTCCCCTGCACCTGCCTAAGTTTGCCTAAGTTTTGATTCTTATGTGTGTAAGCTATGTTGTATGTTTTATGTGGGTTCCAAGACAGTTTCTTTTCAGTCAGTAGCCCAGGCAAACCAGAAGGATGGACATGTCTGCAAGGGTAAATGAAGAGGAACAGTTAGAGAGACTTCAAATGTACAGGTCTAGCACATGTGCTTTAAACTGCTGAGCTATCCTGTCAGCCGCAGGTACTAAAATTGTCGTTCACTTTGGATTTTTTCTCTTCGCTTAGGTAGTTCCCTCATGTACATTTTCTTTAATACTCACTTGTTGACTTACATGAACTTTTCATATTTCTGGAGCTCTTCCTATATGGCTTTATCCTCTTTTACATTGCCCCACAAATTCTAGAAACTTTGGCATTTCTACCTCCACTCAAAAAGATTGCTGGTTTCTATTTGAATTTGTCTACCTTGTTGCCATAGATAATTAGCTAGGAAAAATTTAGGCCTCACATTATTTGGTTCCCCACTTTCAGTAATTGTCCTTACTGCCTACTAGCCAAAGAAAAAATAGCTTCCTATATTTCCTGTCATATATTTTGTCAGGTTTGTGAGTAGGTCCCTGTTCCTTATTTGGCTAGGAAAGAATGTCCTAAATGTGAGGTTGTATGCATATTTCTTGTTTTTTTTTTTTTCACCTAAATGGTGGTGTCCTTTTTGTTCATTGGTTTTGTTTTTAATGGAAGGATATAATACATTTTATATTTTCTTGTTTAATGTATCTTTTTTCTGTGAATGATCTTTGTAGTAATTGATGTACAGTATCCTTAGTTCATTAGTGTTTTCATAATGGTGACTTTAACAGCTCCGTGCCAATTTCTGGGAAATGAACCCTGAGATAATTAGAAGTAGAAAAGATTTAAGGAAGGAAAAGTCTACAGGCATGTTCATCTTGTAGCTCCCTAGGTTACTTGTTCTATTTTTGGAACTGTTATAAAACAAATAGAGAATGATACAGGAAGTTTTGATTCTTACATGTGTTAGCTACAACATATATTTTATATGATTTCCAAGACAGAAGGATGGACATGTTTACAAGAGAAAGTGAGGAGGAACAGTCAGAAAGATTTCAATTGTTCAGTTCTGTGAGAGAGGAATAGAAGGAAGCTTGAATAGAAAGATCCTCACACTTGAGATGCAGTGTGAGATAGTGCTATTATGCTCGTTAGGAACCTTAGGGCAAACATTACCTTTGGA
The DNA here is from genome assembly GCA_004027165.1 of Ctenomys sociabilis. Classification (NCBI taxonomy): domain Eukaryota; kingdom Metazoa; phylum Chordata; class Mammalia; order Rodentia; family Ctenomyidae; genus Ctenomys; species Ctenomys sociabilis. Next base: position 2,434 of record PVKA01004487.1, on the reverse strand, counting down.
GGAAACCCTTTGAAGCAGAAATGGTCCAATTCTAGTGACCTTGCTATTTCCAGTCATTGCTATTGGCATGAACACTGCTGTAGATGCTAAAGGTATGGTAAGTGGGAACAGTTAGCCAGCTCTGCTCTTTGTAGCAGGTTCCTTCTTTTAGCAACCATATTGCTTTACTTTTCACAGCTAAGCCTACTGTTCATCAGGAATTAATGTGTACATATGGGGATAAATAAGAGTCACTGTTCATGTTTCTTTTTCTTTTTTGAACTCATGACCTTGCACTTTTCAGGGAATTGCTTATTTCACTGAGCCATCTCCCTGGCCCCTGTTCATATTTCCATACCGATCATCTATTGGCCCAGTGCCATTCCTTGAGAAGACCCTCCATTACCCCCTTCATGAATTGCAGTAATACCATTGTTGTAAATCAAGTGATGATAAGTTGTGGATTTCCTTTATATCTTATTTGGTAATTCCTATTTTGAATTTTATGTTTATCATCTTTTTTGTTTTTTATAGCAGATGTATGCAAGATTTTTCTGTTAAAACCTGTGATAGTAAATATCCTTTGTAGATCACAAGATCTGTTCTCAGCCATTCAACTTTATTCTTTTAACATGAAAATATCCATATGAAATATGTAAATTAATGAGCTCGGTCATGTTTAAATTACCTTAGCTACAAAAATAGGCAGTTAACCAGATTTGGCTTGTAGGTGTGGTTCTGCAAGGGCTAGAAAAAATTGCAAATTGGAATTATATGTTCTTGTCAGGGTGTGTAACTCAGACAGGTATAATGCTGACAGTAAAAGGAAAGGATATGTTCTCTTCCCCTCTAACAACCACTAGTCTTAATCTAGTTCTGTTGGCAAAGGTTTTCAGAGAGCCACGTAACAAAGGAGAAAAGAGATTTCCATATTCTTATTAGTTTTAGCATTGCAAACCAAAGCATAGATTTATGTATTGAACACAGAGGAAAGTCAGTAGCAGCATAAACAGCAGTGCTATTTTGAGGAGGGGGAAGGATTTTTTTTATCTGTTTTTTGTTTTTGCCTGGCTATGCTGCCTTAAGGGCAGGTCTTATAAGACAGGTGGAGGTGGGGATCCAGCTGGGTTCCCCTGTGCCTAGCTGGGTTTTCCAGAGCAGGCACTTAACCAGCTGAGCTAACCAGCAAGTCCCCATAACACCAGCACTATACAATTTCATTATATAAATATGCTACAGTTTTGCTATCTTTAGATGGCAGACATCTACGTTCAGCTTTCTGATGTTAAATACAATGGGTGCTAACCTGTGTTTGATCTTTCACTCAGTGCTCTACTTTTTGTGAGTTTAGCAGTTTTTTTCTGCTAAATCCATTGCCTCCTTTCTCCAGTCTATTTTGATCACTAGCACTATTGATAATCATATTCTTTTCAAATTTGTTCTTCTTCTGCATATTATATGCTTCTGATTCTCCTCCTAACTTTTTAAATGTAAATTTATAACAAAATATAAATTGAAATCAAATACAAATTTTCTTAGAAACTCTAGTGTTCCCTTGGGAGACAGACTTATCTCTCTAACTTTTACCTAGACATGTTACCTGTCTGAATTCCAGGATTTATTTCAGGGGTTATGGGTTTTTCTTGGCTACCCAAAATAATTGGAGTGACGTTCTTTGCTAGCTGGACAACTGCCAAGAGTCCTTGTTGCTTCCTTTTACATGTTATCTGTGGCTTGCTGGTGACTCCTTTTGGTTTTGTGGCTTTACTCCTGGTTAAGTAGAAAAGTGTAGTAGTATTTAAGAGCACAGGCTATGGCACCTGTGTTTGAGTCTTTATCTTTCAGTTAAGCTGCTGTATCTGTGGTCAAGATTATCAATATAGGAGTAACACTTACCTAATAGTACTGCAGTGGAAATGAAACAATAATAAACACAAAGTAGAAAGACTATTCTTGGCATGTAGTAAGAAGAATATATAAGTATTAACTATTATAATTATTATTCATTGATCTAGTACCCTTTGTAATTTAGGATATTATGACAGCTTAGTAACTGATGCCTCTTCTGCCTACTCTAGTATACCCCTAAATAGGATAAGGGGTGAAGTTTAAGAAAGTCAATATTTCCCTTTAGACATTTATTCCTTTGACATTCCACAAGTTATTTTTTTATATTTTCTAGTATTTTATCAGTAGCAGTTTCTGCTTCTAAGTTTGTTTTTTATGTATTTAGTACAGGGTCTCACTAAACAGATGGGACTGCTAGTGATCCTTCCTGTTTTCAGCCTCCCATGCACTGGGAATACAGGCCTGCACCACCACACCGAGTCTCATTCACCATCTCAGCTTGCCCAGGGGGTGGGGCTGGCACCTCATGCTGGGGATCAAACCCCTGACCCCTTCTTCTGCTTAAGAAGATACTTTGATCTACTGAGCTAGCTGGCCACCCCCCCTT
>PVKA01004486.1:0-98709 GCA_004027165.1 Ctenomys sociabilis | reverse complement strand
GCCCATCGTGTCTGCCAAGATGGCGCCCATATCCGGCTTCCGGGTTCTTGTTGCTGTGCCTGGGCCCCTCCTATCCAGAGAAAAGCCCGCCTTTTTATGATCCTACCAATGCCATTTAAACACGTGTATAATTGTGATTGGTCTGTAAAGTCTATATAGCTTCTTGTATCAGGAAATCCGCCATGCTTGCACGGTAGGAGCCGCGGGTAGTGGACGCATGTAGAGGCTTGCATCCCACTCAATAAAGGCTTGCTGAACCCGTTGCTGAGTGTCTGAGTGTCTTCTTCCGCGGGACGGGAGTGGCGTCGGACATTTACTTATCTTATTTTTTATACCTGAATTATGTCAAAAATTCAATAATTATTTTCCTAGTGGGTGACTGTAGTACTAGAAGCCAACATAATATCCTGTCCAACCACCATCACTGCAAATTGCAATGTATTAATTTTTGAAACTGTCATATTAATTGGTTTAGAAACTCTCATTGCTATTTGTTTCTCAATAAAATTTTATTTATTTTTAATTTTATTGAAGTACAAATATCAATCAGACAGTTTTATGACACCTTAACAAGACAGATTCAATAAATTAATACATTACAAAATGTTTTCATCCTGTTTTGGTATCATACAAGGTGCATACATGATATACTTACAGACATTGTTATAGCAAATGTCACTTATCAGTCAATTAAGAGTTTAGCTGTTTACTTATTTTTTACACCTGAATTATATAAAAAATTCAATAATTATTTTCCTAGTGGATGACCATAGTACTAGAAGCTGACATAATATCCTGTTCAACCACCATTAGTGCAAATCTTGCCTCTCATAGGATTATGTAGAAGCACAGTGTTATCTATCCCAACTGTACACACACATCAAGACTTTTTCTTTCTATACCCCTTCCTTTGTCTACACCTGTCAAAGGTGGGCACTCCATTGTCATTCAACTAACTTAGGTGCTTGAACTCGACAACACAATCCAACACAGTCCAGCATTCCACAACAACAGTGAGTTATTCAAAGAAGTTGTTGACCATAGCCATTTACAGCTCAGCTTAATATTATGGCTCCACGATGTATACTTCATTTTTATACTTTTCTGTTGGATGGTTAAGACCTAGATAGAGCAAGACTTATATACCAACACATGTACTTTATGTTTCTTATGTGGTCAGTGAAGTCCCCTCAGGGTTTATCTTGTAGTCCTGTACCTTATTCTGTAAATCCTTTGTCTGTGTCATCATGTGGATGAGTCATGGCCAATGCTTGACCAGTTTGCTCTCTGTGAGAGCCTGAGAGAAAATTTTCTCTCCATGTGACTCTCCCCAGGCACACTATAGAACTTCAATCTCTTTCCTCTGTGGCTCCATAATCTCCTTGTTCATAAAATTTGGAGCTCAACTGAGTTTCATGATGTTGTAGTACAAGTTCTCCTATGTCCTGAGTCTTCACTGACCTTGAAAGGTTAGAGCCAAAATGTTGGCTGGCCTTGTGGCTCTTCCATTTTTACCAACTCTGATTTGTGAACTTAGGTTGTTAACCATCCAGAAGAAAAGCTGATTAGTATTCTGCAGCATATACCATTCACTTTGCCTTATCTGACTCAATTGATTTTACTTGTTGTTGTACGTTTCCTTTTGTATTTCTGCTTTTCACTTGTGTACCTATGTTTATAGCAGCACAATGTGTGATAGCAAAATCTTGGAAACAACCAAGATGTCCATCACATGAGGAATGGTTGAAAAAGATGTGGTATTTCTATATAATGGAGTATTACTCAGCTATTAAGAATGATAAGTCTGAAGAATTTATACTGAAGTGGATGCCACTTGAACATATACTCATAAGTGAAATAAACCAGACACACATGTGTAAATATCGTATAGTCTCAATAAAATTAATTAGAAAAAAAGTTCTGGGTTTAGAGAGCTAACATGTTGCTGAATACAGGGAAATATCAGGAGTGTGGTGCACCCAGGCAGGACCAGGGAACTCTGTACCTTTTCTCCCTCTATTCCACATAGTTCTTTCATCTGTCTCTATCCGTACTCTTTGGAGCCTCATTTATAATGATGCAGTAAGCACAAATAAACAGCTCTCTTTTTTAAATTCTCAGGGGATTTGACTTGAATTTCTCTGGGTCACTTCAGTGAGCCAATCAAACAAATTTTTGAACAGGGCAGGGGGGTCATAAGAATTTCCATGATAAGGAGGATTGTTGTGAGTTCGAGACCAGCCTGAGCTACAAAGTGCATTTAAGGCCAGTCTGAACTGCATAGTAAGACCCTGTCTCAAAAGGACAAAAAAAAAAAAAAAAAAAAAGAATTTCCATGAGTACTTTAGCGAATGTGATTGAAAATTACAGTGATGTGTAAGTTAAAAAGTATATTACAGTAAAACACACTATATATTAACTCCTGCAGAGTAATCCTCCTCACTTCAGACATGTTTATGCATCATCATTGTTGACACATTCATAAGTGATTTTAATTGTGCTGTTGTAGTCACCTCAGGATCCTGAATTGATTCAAAAGTTTACATTTTATGACTCTTTTGACATCAAGGAAGAGCCAGAAATTACACAGTGCCAGAGCCAGCGAGTAAGTTCAAGGGGACACACTGCAGTGTTTTTCACTACTCTCTTTCTACTGGACAGCAGTTGGCAGCTATACTCATTGTATTTTTCATGTTTTCTGACCCTCATAGCAGAAAACTTCCAGGACTATTTCAGAAAATGGCAAGAATGGTGGAACAGTGTATTCAAAGTGAGGGAGACATTTAGAGGTGGATTAATGGCCATGTATCTTTTACATCAGTTTTTATTTGAGTACCTTTCTTAGCTCTTCTATAGCCTGTTGCTAGAAGAATACAAGGTTTAAACTGCTCATTAGGAGAAGAGGATTCTCATAGGAAATGAGCCTACTACCTGAAGAATCAGACTGTTCCTAGATAGACACACAAAAATTGAATTGCATCATAGATAGGTATATGGGAACTAATATATGAGGGAAAAACACATTCTGTTCACACAAGATTGTGTTGTGTGCGAGTAGATACAAAAGAAAATTTGTTCTTTACTTGACAGGTATGTGAAGATTCCATATATTAATACTTATTTAAAAATACTTATTTTATAAGTACTTACATAATGAAAGTTATTTTTAATAAAATATAAATACTTTCCTAACGCAATTTATTGTCTCGTTTCATAGAAGTAATATGGAAAGCACTGTGTGCAGACTAACTTGTTCCAATATATTTGATTTAAACTAAGAATAATTTGGGAAAGCCTTTTAATTGAGACTTTTCTTGGTGCTTATAATCTTTATTCCTAGATTCTGGGAAGAATCTTTTTGAAACATTAGAATCTTGAGACACATTTCAGACAAACTCAGCCAAGTTTTATGTTCTGCTTCAGCAAAAAGAGATGAGAGGGACTATATCTATTTTCTACATACAGTTTTGATTTTTTTCCCTCAAAACAAAGTGTTCCATATTTTGGAGTCACATATTTGGAATTCCATAACTATATATAAGCATAATTCTAGGGAATAATGAGTAATGTGGTCCAAGAGCCAGACATAATGCTGCTATGCAGTGTGGTTTTCATTAAACAGAGGACTAATTGAAAAATGGTATATTTTTGAAAGGAAATACAACTGAAATGATGTGGGAAATATGAAGCATATCTAATTTTCTTTCTACAAGATGTGAAGACCTGCAGAGGCCAAGTGTTGCACCACCTGAACTCTAAGTAAAATACAAAGCAAATCTCATCAGTATGAATTTCAGTATCATAGAATATTTTGCTATTACCATGAAAAAGAAAACAGCAATTTCATAGCAAATAGGGGATAAAAGAAATAATGTTTTACAACTTACTAAATTGAACTTCATGCACAATAATTTCTAGGATTGATTTCCTGCCTAATTTTGAAGCAAATAACCATCAATTTGGAAATTCTTGCACAAGAATGTGAAGAATAGAAATATTTTCTCCTCAGTGGGAGAATTCTGTAGTCTTTGAAAAAGCACTTCACACACACACACACACACACACACACACACACGCTTTTACATTTATCTTCTAGTTCCTATAATAATGTGATAAAATTTCCCAAGATCAAAATAAATCATTTGTGACTTAACTGAACTTCAAGGTATGTAATGCTACATTTGAAATACTCTGAAAATTATCTTGGCATCTTATATCTTATTAGGTAGCAAGTTGTTTCATTGATAGTCAAATATAAGTCTGGTGCACCAGGAAAAGAATAGGCTTCAGAGTCAGGAAAAGCTCATCACAATTCTAACTTTCTCATTCATTTTTTTTACTAGTACATGTTTGCATACAGAATGAAAATATTCATTGTAAGTACTCAGTATGTGTACATGACACATTTTCACCCATCTTACATACCCATCCTCTGCTCTATGCTCTAACTCTTGGTAAGAAGCTTAAAAGTCATGTAATTTATCTTACATGAAAAGCCCAAAGTATCACTGAGTTAAAGAGCAAAACAGAAATAGCAGGGAACAGGGAGGTGGATCACATGGCTCTGAATGACTGTGGACACACAATTCTGTCTTTGATTCAATTTTTGCACTTGTAAAATGGACACTGTAATATTTATATTGCCCCAGGCCTCAAACAAAGTATTCATTCAAAAACAGAAGCAGGAACTTCTGCTTGTTTTAGGTGGAAACCTATATGCCATTTCAGTCCCAATAGGGCATTCACTAACTAATATTAATGAATGTCCATATAGTAAAAGACATATAAATTATTACTCAATTTCTCTTCCTATAGTTCATACATGCAAACATACATTTTTTTGATGTTTTGTTCAATCATCAATGTTACAAGTTCTCCAGAGAAATACAATGAAAATGGTGTGTGTTTGTGTATGTGTGTGTGTTTGTGTGCATGCCTATGTATGCATATATATGGAGATAAAATAAGGACTTGGTACACCCAGTTAAGAGAAGACTGACAAGGTAGAAAATCCAATGCATAAGAAAGTTTGGAATCCTAAAACTGAGAATAGCTGACAGTGTTATTCCTCTAAAGCAGTAAGCAGACTTAAGACCAAAAGTTCCAGTGCTCCAGTTTGAATCCCAAGCAGGAAAGAGCTGAGTTCTGAAGACTGAAGGAAAAGTGACGTATTCCCCTTGGAAGGAAGGCCAGGCTTTTGCCCTTCAGCACACAAGATGAGGTCTGTCCAAATTAGGGGTATCATCTGCTTTCCTTGATCTCTTGACTCAAATGCAAATCTCAAATTGAAACCTCCCACTAAACACATAGAATAATATTTCATGAAGTATCTGGATACCTTTTGGACAAGTCAGGTGCACACATAAAATAAATCATCATAAACCCTAAAAATATTTGTTTTTGTGCTCTGTATCAAATTATCATTTTACCAAAAGTAGACTCAACTACTGAAGAATGTGAAGCTTTTTTTTTTTTTTAATTTCAGAGAAGTTTTTGTAAGTTGTTCTACTTATGATGCAAATTTTTAAAGCTTACTAACATTTCTTGAACAATAAACTAAGGAGAAATCAGTTTACAAAATGGGGGAAACGTTACTTTCTACACAGAATCCCCAGGTCAGTTTTATTCAGAATAAAGAAAATTTGCTAACATCAGAATAAATTCAGCTATCGGCTTAGAATCTGCACTTATAATACACATGCAACAACAATATTATTATCCTAATACAATTGATTTTCTGCTATGTTTCTCTATAAATAATAATTATAAATAGAGCAATGCAATTAGTATTTGGAACAGTTGTTATAGCATTATGGTGTCAGGCATAGCATTTCACTTCTCCTCATGCCAGTGGTTCTGTTAGCATACCCAGGCTGCCTTCTCTTCAGTGCAGCGATTCTTCATAGAGAAGGTCTTCCAAGTCTCCCCAGGTATTTTCCTCTTGATCATACTGGCAACAGCCTTGCATGTTACATCAAGCAAACCTTTCATGTCTGGACATTTTGCTGATAGAAGAAGTTCAAAAAGAGTTCCCTGGTCAACTTGCAGGAATACTTAGTCCCAGACAGAGACAGAGTCTGTTCCTTTTCCTCAGTTCTCATTATCCTCAGGAGAAGCAGTGTCATCCTTGTGCTGGGTGCATCACCAAAGCAGCATTTTTAACATTGTTGCATTAATGCTAGGTAAAGGAACTGGGAAAACATCTCCTTCATGTTCCATTCACAAATCCTCCAACATGGTCTTGATGATTGCAGATTGTTGGGCAATTCTGACATCAACTACAAATATCCGTCCATCGGGAATCTGCCACTCAATTGAAGACATGGAGTGAGGTCTGCAGAGCACTGCCAGCCAAAGGCAAATTCACAGAGAACGGCAGTGGAGGTAGTTCAGAGCTGTACTTTTTTTTTTTAAATTTCATTTTATGTTTTTGCTCCAAGTTCCACATTTTAATACTAGATTTTTCACTTGAAAAAATATCTCATTATTAATGATCTATTTTATTTACAAATAATACACATATTTTATTATATAATTATAAACATAGATTATTTAAAAAGACAAAAAATGCAAATACATATTCTTAAGTGTTCCTTGTACACATAAGAAAAATTGAGAACTTCTAATTAAAAACTCAAGTTGAGGGGGCTTGATTTGATATACTTTTTTCTTTCCATAGGCTCAGTGAGGGGATCAGGGACATGGCTCAGTGGAATGAGCACTTCCCTAGCAAGCGCAAGGGCCAGAGTTCAATCCCATTTCTTCAAAAAAAAAAAAAAAAAAAAAAAAAACCCTGAGTGAGAAGAACTTCATGAACACCCACATCTAATTAGAGTTATTTAAAAAAAAACATTAAAACACTTGTATATTTCAGTTTTCTTGCTACTGGGAAGAATACCTAAAACCTTCAATTTATTTTGATTCATAATTTCAAGGTTTCAGTCTGTTGGATCTGGCTGCAAGTAGAAACAGCATGGCAGAAGGTTATGTCAGAGAAAAGCTGTTTAGTTCATGAGGGTGAGGAAATCAAAGCAGGGAACAAGGACCAGTAGGAGATATAACCTCCAAGACTTGCCTCAAGTGGCCCATCTTGAATTGAACAATGGCTCCTAATAACACAATCTATTATGAAGAGATTATGTTCAATAATACACAGGTGAACACAGTGGGTAAATCTACTACTGAGTAATGTCCCTACATGATCCAGACACCTTACAAGGAATGTCTTAAACAGTGAAGTTGACAACTAAACTTAATTTTCAAAATAACTTAAATTGCTGAGGAATTAAAAAAAAATTTATTTGATGAGTATATTTTCCGTACTTGTCATATGAAAAATTAAAAATGAAAATCTCTCAGACTACCTAAGAGCTCATTTTAAAATAGAAAAAAATGATTAAACATTAACATAAATAATATATTTAACATGGAAAAAATATGTCAGTCCCCCAATTCTATGCATTCTACATTCACTGATTCTATCAGCATTTAATTAAAATAATTTAAAAAATGCATATTCCCTGAATATTATAAACTTTCCTTTGTTGTTATTCCTTAAACAATATAACACAGTGTTTATATTACATATAGAAATGATTTTAAGTATATGGGAAGAGGTATGTAGCATATACAAGAATACACAGCTTTTGTATAAGAAACTTGACTGAACATTTTGAAATCTGTGGGTTATGAGTTTAATGCTCCACAAAACAAGCAAACAAACAGAAAAAGAAAGTGATGATGGCAGCCTATTCTGAACCTCTGCAAATCTTAATGTCTAGCTAAAGAGTGAACAGTAGTTTCATTAAACCTTTCCATTAAATCTTATACACTACAATATCAAACATCACAGTCTCTAGAAAATTCTGATGTGCATCAATAGGACAATAAGGGTTACAAAGGCACATATGTTTTTTATCATTACTAAGAAAACATCTTTGATTTAATAAACCAATGAAAAGTTTTGGCTTCCTTTTGATTCTCAAACTCAAACATCAAACACTAATCACTAAAACATAATGCCTGGACAATAGAGGAGGAAAGGCTCACTCAGAACATGAAAATGAAAACTCTGGGGAATATTTTCTAAAGAGAATTTTATCCTAATAATCTCCAAACTAAAGCCTCTCTGCTTTGGGAAATCATTCCATAGAGTTCTGTATGCAAGGTTGCAGAGCTAGAGCCAAGAGCTGGGTAGGAATTATGTGATCCATACTATTCAGTTCACTTTGGTCAAAGGAACAGGAAAAGATCCAAACAGATTAAAATATTTAGTTCAATTTACAAATTTTGAGAAAGGTGGCTTCTTTGAGAAATTAGGCTCAGTGCTCCAACATCCACCTGTGTTGGCTGTTGCCTTAGTTACTTTTCTTTATTGCTGGAACAAAATGTCTCACACCAGAGATTAAAGAAAGAAAGGTTTCTTTAGCTCACAGTTAGTGGAGGTTTCAGTCCATACTCAGCTGGCTCCAAGGCGGAGTGACACATGGAAGAAGGCAGCAGTTCATGGGGTTGGAGAGGGGAAAGAGGCTTACTAGATGCTAAGGCCTGCAGCAATAGCTTCTAGTAAGCCTCTTTCCCCTCTTTACATTGTAATGCAGATTACCCAACACAGGGCAGGGGTAGCACTCATACCTGTAATCCCAGGATTAGATTATGAATTAATCACAGACTCTAGAAACTGTCGCCATGACTGCCCGAGACTTTGAGGGGATACCTGGATACAAACAATAACAGTTATCCACTATGGGAGGAAAAGATGAAAAGGAAAACTCTAGTTCAGGGATAGTTGGATTGCCACTTATATAAATTAAAAATGAAATTTTAAAAAATTTCTGACAATGCCACTGCACCAAAAAAGGACAATTTGATCTTACACAGATAATGCTGTATCTTAAATTACTTGTGTGTACTTTTATATAATAGGACAATGGTATAGCACTGACAAAGTTCATATATACACGACACATGTGCAAATTATACAGAAGACCAACACCACCACTAACAAACAACAACAACAAATGTTATAGGAATCTTGGTGGCAGGGTGGAAATGGCCCAAATACATTCTTCAGGTATTTTCTCAGCCATTCGATTCCCATCACATCTTATTCCTCCAAAATCTGAAGTTGTTTTGAGCTAGGCAAATACTTAAGATTCCTGGGATGTCACAACAATCTCCAGAGTGCCTTCTTGTTGTTATTGTTGTTTGTTTGTTTTAAAGAGAAAACAAAAACAATAAAAGAGTTTTAAAACAGGCTAGTGGAATAGTTACAATAAGTAGTACATTGTGTACAGTTGCCTACACAGTTATTCAGAATTTAAGATATAGCCATAAAATATTGTCCAAAAAATATTAGTGCAGGGGCCAGGGAGATAGCTCAGTTGCTTAAGTATCTGCCTGGCAAGTGCAAGGTCCTGACTTCATTCCCTAGTATCAAAAAAAAATACAGACATTTCTTTACAATAAACTAAGAAAAATTAGCTGTATTAGTATCTTAACTATCATGTGTGTATACATATATATGCAAATATAAATATATAGTATATATCATATATTATATAATATAGATACTTCCTTTTTCCTTCCTTCCCTTCCCTTTCCCCTCATAACAGTTTATCTCGTTTTTCAAGAGAAGAAAAGTAGAACTAAAAAGTTTCAAGTCAAGCTAATAATATAGTAATAATAATACATTTTTTATTTTCATAGTAGTTACTCAGAGTACAAGTAATAGCCATGAAACAATGTCTAGAAAATATTATTACAAATATTTCTTCTCAATGAAACAAGGGAAACTAGTTGTATATTATCTTACCTACATTGTGTATCTATGACTACATTACTTTTCTTTTTTCTCTTTCTTCCTTTCCTCTTTCTCCCATTCATTTCTCTTTTTTTAAAACAATTTATAACAGAGTGGGAAAATAATTTCCCATTGTCCTTCAAATAGAGACATATATCTAAGCTGTATAAGAATTCAGAAAACAAAACCAGGCCCACAAAACTCAAAACATAATATAAATTTTACAGATGAAGAAATGCAAACAACAAACAAATACATGAAAATGTGCTCAACATCATTGGTCATTTGAGATTCAAATTGAAACAACACAGAGATTCCATTTCACTGCAGAAAGAATGGCTGCCATCAAGAAATCAAGCAATAACAAATGCTGACAGGGCTGTGGGGAAAGAGGAAGGAATCCTTCTCCACTGTTGGTTGGAGTGTAGACTGGTGCAAGCAGTGTGGAGACTCCTCAAAAACCTAGGATTGGAGGTCCCATTCAACCTAGGTGTTCCCCTTCTGGTTATCTTCTCAGAAGAATGAAAAACATATGTACACCCACGTTTATAGCAGCACAGTTGATAATAGGTAGATCTTGGAAACAAATACATGAAATTGAATAATCAATAAAAAGACATGATTTTTTTATACTGTGGCGTACTAGTCAGCTACAATGAAGGATAAATTTGAGATATTTATAAGTAAGTGGATGCAACCTGAGAACATACTCATTAGGAAAATAAATCAGGCTCGTATACACAAACATCATATTTTTCATTAGTGTGAGAAAATAAATAAGTAAATACTATCCAGGTAGCTTTTCTCAAATAGATATTTATGATGAACTTGGGATTTCTAGGATATGTATACTAAATATCTGGAGACATTATTATCATGACTGTCGGGTGCTCGGTATTACCAATTTCAACTGGGAAGAGGCCAGAAATACTTTAAACAACTCTACTTAGCATTACTTAGGCCAAAGGTCAATGCTCAAGTTGAGAAGATGGAAGCATTTTCTTGGCTCTCTCTAGCAGCAATCTCTGGTTGCCGATACATCACATAGATTTCCAAAAAAATGTACAAAGTATGATATAGATCATTATAAAAATTATTATATTCCTATTTGTTTATATTAATACTGTACCATCCATAGTAAAAAAAAATTCCAGTCAATGTACAAAAGTATTGCAGCTGAGAGTACCCAGAAATACATGAGCATGCATGTGTTCTCTTATTCAAATCAGAACTGCATGAATGTAATTCTTTTTATCACTATCTGGGGGGTTGAGGAGAAGCACCAATAAAACTTCATTAAATGGGTAAGCTACTGGTTTATATTCAAAACATGTTCACTTAGTTGAAATCATGCTCTGATTATAAAAAGAACTTAAAGGGTATCCCTTTAAAGGAATGATGTGCACTCTCAGTTCCTGGGGTCCATGAGGTCATGGCATGCAAAGCATCCTCCCAGATTCTGCACGCTCCATTCCCTTCCTCTCCTATCTGACTTTCCCTCACCAGGTCATTGCAGTACGTGCACCAGTGAGGGACTAATGGGGCTTGATTCTGGTACTTTGGCCAGCTTTGCTGTAAGAAATTCCATCCTGTAATCATCATAGCTCCAGCAGTGCATGTCTATGAAATTAGAATGGGACAGACAGATTCTATAGTGTGCTTGCTTTTATTGACAGTCACTCCAGATCAGTCTGTCCAGAAGCAAAACAGCTCTTGCAAGAAAAATACCACTGCTTATCAGGCTGAGGCTTGGTGCCAGTGAGATGGCAATTTGGGGGCCATTAGAAAGCAGCCAGACATGAGCACAGAATGCTCTGAAAAGTGCATTTCAGTGACATTCCGTACCCCATCAATCTGAAATCCATGACTCGGAGACGGCAAAGTTCTCCCTATTTTATAAGTCTGGTCCATTTGGAATGCAGAACACAATACTTTGCTCAGTGAAAGAAACAGACCTTCTTCCAGCAGGGTATTTTATATAATTACATTTTCAGTACAGTAGGTTCTGAATCTGGCCTGGCTTATTAAAATTATTTCATGTATATTTTATTGTGAGGAGCCAACATAATGTAAAATTCTTTAAGCTGTTCATAGGTATGCAATTAGGTGGCATAAAGCACATTCACAAAATCATGTCACAATCATCACTATTTACTTCCAAAATGTTTCCATCTTTCCCAACAATAAACAGTCTATACCCCTTTAACAATAATATCACTTTCTTTCTTTAGAGATTTGAGTAATTTAGGCACCCTATATAAATGATATTTCATAAAAATGACTTATACTTTTGTGTCTTAGTTGAGATTCCATTTAGCGAGTATTTTGAAATTCCATCCACACTGTAGCAGATGTTAGAATTTCATTCCCTTTTAGGGGATGAAGAATATTCCCTTGTTCATATATTCTGCATTTCACATCCATTCATCCATCAGTGGGCATTATAGTGAGGGGATGTTTTTCCTCTCTTTCACTTTTGTAAACAGTGCTGCTATGAAGACTGGCATATGAGTATTTGAATGCCTGCTTTCAATATAAATGTTTATTTTTATTGTTATTATCATTTTTTAACAAAGCTTTGGACTTTATGTATATCTTTGTGGAACAGTGTTTGCCTACCCTGAACAAAGTCCTGGGCTTGATCTTAGCCATGCCCAAGAGGGAGTTGAGGGGAAGAGAAAGAGAAATAAAAACAAACCTATATCTTATAAAATATGTATTAAAATAGGTAATATAGGGGCCAGGGAGATGGCTCAGTGGAATACGCACTTCCCTGGCAGGTGCAAGTGCCTGAGTTTGATCCCCAGTTCCATTAAAAAAAAAAAAAAAGAAAAAAGGGTAATATAAACAAAACTAAAGCTGAAAATGTGTTGCAAATTATATTTTTAAAAATCTAATGCAGACTTGGACATGGCAGTGTACACATCTACAATCCTAGCACTCTAGGAAGTTGTGGTAGGAGGATCCCAAATTTAAGATCATCCTGGAAAACTTAGTGATACAGTAAGACAAAATCTCTCAAAATTTTATTTATTTATTTATTTATTTATTTATTTATTGGAGGAACGAGGTATTGAACTCAGGCCCTTGTGCTTGCCCGGGAAGTGCTTATTCTGCTGAGCCATCTCCCTTGCCCCAATCTCTCAAAAATTTAACAGGACCAGAAAGTAGCTCAACGAAAAGACCTTGGGGTTTAGTCCCTTAAGAAAAATAGAACAAAAACAGAAAAATGGACAATACTAATGCAATTTTATCATGTGATCTTCTAGTACAGGTAGAACGAATTTTTCCAAATGTTAACACTGCAAATTTGAACATTAAGAGTATTTTGCAAAGCAAAAAGCATAACTATAGCTTTTGATAGTGTCTTCTCTTTTTGTGGCCTCCAAAGACAGTGGGTCTCTTACATAGGCTGTGAATTTGGGTTTTGAAAAGACGAATTTACTCTTACACACTAGCTCATTCTATCTGTGCTTAGATTAACATGAACATCAAATTATAACTAAGACTGCTTTCTCTTTTATAATATGACAAGACAACTCATAAAGGATTGTCTGTAAATGACTTTAAAGTTTATTTGACTACAAACACTATTCTTAACCAGAAGAATACATTCAGTTGTCCACCCTGGAAAACTTGAGACATTAGGTCATGCAGATCTAAGCTGGTGGAGACTACACAGGTTGGTAAAATGAGAGAATAAATTTATTCATTCATTCATTCATTCATTCATTCATTTTGGTGGGGGCAGAACCAGGGACTGAACTCAGGGCCTTGCAATTGGCAGGGAAGTGTTTATTTCACTGAGCCATCTCGCCAGCCCCAAGAGAATAAATTTAAACCTGATGTGAAGGCAATAAATTATAAAGAATAATACCAAGTTCCAGTTATTAAGAATTATAATCACATGTTCAACCATAAAATTTTGGAATTTTTTTTCTTTTTCAGCCATGTATTTCTTTATTTGTAGTTTGTGTTCTGGTATCTACTAGGACCACTTTAGCCTCAGTATAATCCAAGTCATTTCTTTCCTATCTTTAGAAATCCTCATGGGAACAACCATATAGATAGATCCGAAGCTACTGTGTGTACGTGAATGAACATGATCTTTTGCTTCCTATCTGAATATCTTATTTTAATATTATAGGCCTTCTCATTTGAACAACCCCATGTCTCTTTATTGCTTTATCTGTTTTGTTTTGATTTGTTTTCTTGTGCAAATTTACTGGTCACTCTTAAGCTTGTATCATTTAATTCACACAATGACTCTATGGGGAAAAACAATGATTATTGCCATTTAAAGCTCTGGAAATCAGATGTGTGTGTGTTGTGTGTGTGTGTGTGTGTGTGTTGTTTTTCTTTCAGACATTTTAAATAATTCTCTTTGGTACATGCTATAAAAGGTAATGCGACAAGATCAAAGCCATATCTACGTCACTCCTCTTCAGCTGAAGCACTTTAGAACTACTCTATCTCGAATTGTTCCAAGTCACATTTCACAACTGGTACAAAGCTTCAAACCAATACATGTTTATGAGGGAGATAAGAATTAATGTGATTGTGAATTCAGATGAGTCCCCTCGGAGCTGTAAGGCAGAGCCAAGAGAGTGCTCTGCACACAGCCCGAAATATCTTTTATTTTCACTCTGAGAATTGAGCCACCCACTCTGTCTCCACATAAGCTCAGCTACTGTTTTACTTAGAACTCATCCCAGAATGTCCACTTTTAGCCATTTCTACTGATACACACATGCAGGCATGTTTTCCACTATTGGTGGTTTCTACTGAAATAAACCTATGCCAGGAGCTTTTTACAGCACATCAACAATTTGTTCAGGAAAACTTCATTGCTGCTCTCATAATTATTTCAAATAATAAGTATTTTCCCATCAAAGCAAATAGTTCTCACTGCAATATTTCCTTAAAGATTAAAATTAACAGTAATCTTTAAAGAAAGTATCAGCACATGTCTGACTCATGTGATTTTGTGTTACAATTTGTTATCATTCTAAGATGAATTTGATATTTGCTTCAATGTAATTCATGGCAGCCAAAAGTGACATGGAAAACCTTGAAAAATAGTCATTATTAACATGGCAAATTAAAATGGAATGCTGACTGGTGTGGTATGTAAAATTCATGTGCTGTTAACCTTAACTATATCAATACAGTGCCATTATGAAAGTTAGCTACAAGGAGAGTTATCTATCTGGGACACATAGCAAGTGTGTAAGTAACCCTACAATAATCTGAAATGCAGCTGTTACAAGAGAAAGGTAAAGGACATAAAGTGAAATAAAATTTGAACAGAGGTTCAAATAAAATTATACATATTCTTTATCCCATATCACTGATTTCTCCTATAATTTGTCATATTAATTTTTACTTTTTACACTTTTTGAATTCTGAGATAGGATCTTACTTGCAGTTCGGCATGGCCTTGAGCTTGATTATATAACCCAGGCTGACTGTTAACTCACAATAATCTTCCTGCCTCAGCCTCAAGAGTGCTGGGATTAGAGGCATGTGCCTCCACACCTGGCAAGTTTCTATTAAGTAGTTTAGATCAAAACACATCAACGAACAATATGTAGGTAGAAAAACATTTTAGGTCTTGAAGAGTCTCTGGAAATAACAAAATCTCACTTTCTGAACATGCAGGATAGTTAAGAAGCTGGGTGTGCAGGAAGCTAATCCCAGCTACCTGGGAGGCAGCCCACGTAGGCTGAGGCCAGCCTGTCCAACAAAGTAAGACTGAGTCCAAAAGCAGAAAAGAAAAACTGAGATGTTGAAGAGAATGGGATTAAATCTCAGTCTAGAGTATTTATTTTAGAATCATCTCCCTTCCAGTCAGTTGACTCATTTTGGCTGCATTCTCCTTGCTGAGACACTTCTGAATTTATTTCTGTAAGTCTGATAAACTGTACAAAGTTAGCATTTTAGTAAGTAAAATGGAACTAACAATACCTAGTATCTGGATATATTATGATTTGAAAATGTTCTTAGAAAACTTCCTTGCAAATTATAAAATACCTTCATGTTTCTTATACAAAGAAGGCTTTTTACAGGTTGAGCTTATGTCTCCTGTATGGACTAAGAAGAACATATTGGCTTCTGGACAAGACAAACATGTTCTCTAGACACACTCCATTATTTTTAAACACTTCTCTTTATTCCAAATATCTGAGATCAACATAATCCTAAATGGTACTTAATGAATATTATATAGTATATACAAAAGTATTTGGGATAAATCTTGAAATTTAGTATGTATTTAATGACTACTGAGAATTCTGTAAATCATTTATCTTTCCTTTGAATAGGTATAATTAAAATGAAAATATATGTATATAGGAATGGGTTGGTTAATATATTTATATGTTTGTGAGAAATATATTTTTAGTCATCTGTTTTTTATACAGGCAACTATAACACAAAGCTAAGTATTTGTGTATTCTGTGGTTTTTGTCTAGTGTTTCCTCCAAAGCCTCATGCAGTCATAGGAGGTATGTGTTTGATTCACAGTACAATGCTGGAATTAAGAGTGCTAGGACTGAGGGTGGGTGACTGCTAGATCCATCCACTAATTGGATTGGCAACACCATAATCCTGGTAGAGAGGACATCTTTCCCAGACACCTATGCTTTTGCTGTCTCCTGTTGCCTTGAATGCTTTCCACCCTCCTATAATCCACCCTGTGCTGGAGCTA
Organism: Ctenomys sociabilis; assembly: GCA_004027165.1. NCBI lineage: Eukaryota > Metazoa > Chordata > Mammalia > Rodentia > Ctenomyidae > Ctenomys > Ctenomys sociabilis. The sequence continues at coordinate 82,198 of PVKA01004486.1, read as the reverse complement.
GCTGATGATAGACTGAAACCTTCATAAACTGAGCTAAGAAAAACAAAACACACAAACAAAAATCCCTGTCCTCCTCTCACTTTGTATGTTGGGCATTTTGTCTCAGCAACAAGACAGTAATAACTAAGACAGTGTCTACACATACTTAAAAATACAACAACTAAAGTAAGATATAGTATAAAGGGTAATAACCAGAGAGCAACAGCACCCACATGTATTCCTATCTGTAAACTAAGCGAGGAGAACAGCCTCAGCCTGCAAACTAGAAGACAGATGGGTTCCTTAGTGAGAAACCATCTCCAAAATAAACGATGAGAAGTGTGATACCCACTTATGATGCTTGCAGCTTGTAGGACTGTAAGTTTCCCTGAGTGAGTTACTAAGTGAGAGGTAACCACAAGACCTAGGACTTCCTTGTATGCTATAGTCAAATTTATAAGCATTATACACTTAGGCTCCATTAGGTTTACGTAGAAGTAGTGTTTCTTCAATAATAAATTACCCTTAGCTTATTGTAACTTTCATATCTTATACATTTTTAAAGCTCTTCAACATTTTCAAATATTTTGTACTGATACACTAAAATTCTTTATATCCTTAATGCAGAAATAGTTTTCTATGTAAAATTTAAAGTACATTTTAATTTTTAAGAATGGTTTAGGTAAAAACCATGGTGTAGAAACATACTTTAATCCAGGCCTAGCCTGGGTCACAATTATCAGACCATCAGCATTACTCTACAGCCATAGTCGTTCCACTGGGAGTTCTTTCATACATGAGTCCCTACCATGTGCGCAACAGTCTCATAATTCGAGTTCCTGTGGAATCCTAATGAAACAAAATAAATTTATCTAGAGAAATGCAAACAAGGGTGAAAATGAAGTCAAAAGAGTAAGCGTTCTGCACCACATCTTAGAACTCACGCCAGTGATATCTTTACTGTTGCTGTGAAGGTAAGATAACACTTTGTAATATTAATCTCTGCATTAAAAAGAGAAGCCAGCTCTCTGGGACACAACTCTGAGTGGTAGCACATCAGTCGTTTTAAAGAAATTACTAGCATGCTGTGTTTGGTTTACTGTCTCCCACCTTGAATTTTACAAACTGTATCAAAGCACAGAGTGTAACAGCTCCAATTTCTTTCACAGCAGATGCACTGTGTGAGAAAAATTGACAGATTAAGTGAGAGAAAGCCTCCAAACTCACTGTCAACTATGACTGACCATTAGAACAGAATCATAGGCCAGAGAACACACAAAGAGGAATGTTTCTGTGATCCGCTGCACTCTGAACCAGTAGGCATGATAATGCTCTTCAGGATTTGTGTATGAGAGGCACAATTCAGAAATGATAACCTGGACAATTTTGTTTCAGACTCACGCTGGGTGAGCATAAAAACCTGGGTTGAGAAGTAGCTATTGATTTCTTCTCCATATTTTGGCTTTTATTTTGATGAATCCTGTGCCTGCTAGCATCTACAAAAGAAAATGCATGTAACATATACGATTCTTATGTAAATTAATGGGGTTAAGATAAATGAAAAATTAACTGCTGCATAAATAGGTACCACTGTTAAATGAATTCAGAGTTCTAAACTTGTCTTTTTTTCATGGCATTCAGTGAGTAGCACAGTACAATGCCTATATTGAAACTTGGAGCATGTTTGTGAAATATTTGTTACATGGTCTATACAACTATGGAAAGGAATCAGCATTATCAGCAGGCATTGCAATCCAGTGAGGTTTGATGATATCTAAGTACTGCCTTCCAGGGGTTGGCAAGAGACAGGAGAGTGTGGGTGCACGCAGGAGAGGAAGAGGAGAGGGAAAGAAATCATGGAAGAAGAGCTAGAGACAGAAACTTGACTACCCTCAACGGTGCCTAGTTTCCTGCCAAGCCATTTATTAAAAGAACTTGTACCAATAGACATATCAAAAACAACTATAGATGAATCTATAGATAAATTCACCCTTCCAAAGGACACTTCCAATATGTTCCTTCCCAGGAAGATGTGATTTAATAAGATTTTATATAACATAGATTAATATTTAAAAGGCCTCCTGAAGAACTATAGCTTATAACTCTATTTGTAGAATTCCTTTAGAGAAATATTTTTGCAATAGATACTGTGAACATTTGATTTAAAGTACTTATTTCCTAAGTAACACCTGTAATTAGAAGCCTTTTCTCCAAACATTTAATATAATTGGAGACCCTATAAATTTTTAAGCAAGACGACAATGACAGGACAAATAAATTGAATATATCTGGAGAACTCAGGACTTAGTAATCATGCTTTACTGTCAAATAAATGGGCTAATAAATAGGTGTCATACACAACATGAAACTTGAATAGATGAATAATTTATTTTATGTTTTAAAGAAAATAAAAAGTATCAAAAAATTAGAAACAATTCAGAATTTCACTAAATAAATGACAGGTTTTAAATAAAGTTGTTATATTGCATATTGTTATCTTCAAATATCTACATCAACACTTCAAAAAGTGATCAGATGTTATTTGCATTTATTAATCCATTGGTTTCACCAATAACATGAAGTGATGATATTCAAATAGAAATTGTATGCCCTGATAGAAAGGTACCTCAGGAGCCAGGTGTGGAGGTGCATACCTGTAATCTCAGCAATTGCAAGTCTGACACAGGAAGTTTACCCCAAGTTCAAGACCAGCATGGACTGCAAAGCCAGTCTCAACTACATAGTGGGAACTTGTCTTAAAAAAAAAAGACAAGACAAGACAAGACAAGACATAAGCCCTATGTTTTAATATCAAATAAAATACAAGGATGAGGTAATACATTTAGGGAAACTGTAAAAAAACTAAACCAAGACATCAAAGAATGACATTAAACAGGTTTCTGACAAGAAGGATATTTGGAACTGACTTATAAATATTCTTCAAAATACTTATTTGTGCATTTAATGAACATTTATTTGATGTTTTATATGTATATTTCTCAATCTATTATTCTTTTTTAAGTATAGTAAACATTTTATGTTAGATTTTTCAAATTAATAATGGTTTAATACAGATATTAACATTTCCCATAGCTTGCTGGAAGGGACTCTAGGACTCAAAAACTAAATATTAATCACTAAATATGACAATCCCAGAAATTTAATTCAAGCCTTCTGATTCTAGATCCACACAAATTTTTAACTACATAAGAAAATGGATTGGCTAAGAATGAGCCCAGTCATGTTATCTCCAAATATTTTCTACTATTATATTTCACATGCTATTTATTTCTTATTTAGTTACAAATGATATATATTTTGCTACAAAAACTTCAAAAAGGAATAAAAAAGGAAAAGAAAACCATACAATCACACCACAGAGAAAAAGATTGTTAAAATTATTATACGTAGTCAGGCTATATATCTATGATTTTTGCCTCCAGAGCATGCATCCCTACCTCATATATTAGCACCTCACTTCACATGTGACAAACTATGTGAACTAATGCCTAAGTACTTAATAGCATTTCCTCTCTGAAGCTCTCATCTCCTTCCTCCCTCAAAAGGCAAATGTTACCCAAGGTAGACAACTGGTCAACTTTCTACTAAGATTTCTCATTTCCAGAGAAATTATTTGTACCAGAACAATAGAATACGATCAACAACTGGAGCTGATTTATGGTGAGGCTTTCATGTCCTTCTATGAAAAGTCAAGTCTCGTATTAATTTTGTGAACTATCTAATGCATTTAAGTATTCTTTTGCCTTATGTGTAGGTTTGCTTACTGCATGAGAAAGTGAATTTTTTAACACTAAATACTCTTAGGACTGAGTATATAAATTGACTGTGAGGTTTGTGTTATACAGGACAACATACTATTTGAGAGCCCCTCAACACTTAAACTTAATTTGATAGTTGAGAAATAATGCAAATGCACAATTATTTGCTTAATGATGAAATTGTTTGAGATATTTTATATTTTCTATTCTTTCTGATTGTTATTTTATTGTTTAATATATCTGCTACCTTTTCATTAACTTTACTCGATGATCAAGTTTTTGCTCTTGAGATTCTGGAAAATATTATAAATTAATTAACAATCAATTTTATTTACTATTTATATGTAAATTATTTAAACTAATATATTATTAGATTCATAGATTCAATTTTATGTTAAATTCATAAAATCTTGTCCAATCTCTTAACTATCTGAGTACCTGAAGTTTACTTGGAGTTTACTCTACTTGAATCTTACAGTTTTAGTTTACATTTATTCAATCACATCTTCTTTTGCTATATAGCAATTATATTATTTATTAGTGATTATTATGATATTCTCTATTTCACTCAATATCATGGTATTATCAAATAATCTTACAAACTATATATTTGTGCTTATATGTCTACCCTAAAATGCCAACTTCATAAATTCATCAATAGCCGGGCGTGGTGGCGCATGCCTGTAATCCCAGCACTCGGGAGGCTGAGGCAGGAGGATTGTTGTGAGTTCGAGACCAGCCTGAGCTACAAAGTGAGCTCGAGGCCAGCCTGAACTGCATAGTGAGACCCTGTATCACAAAGAAAAAAAAAAAACAAATAATAATAATATATACATGGATCTGTTTCTTGACATTTTGATATTTTTTAATCCATTTAGTGTTATATAAGTACTCCACATTGAGTTTTTTTTTTCTATAACTCTTCAAATTTCACTTTCCTATTCATAGATTTTGTTACTTCATATGGACTACAGAGTAATTTTAGAATACAAATATATTAATGTGTTTATATACACAGAGGTTAATATGTATATGAACCTCAATTCTGTATTGGATTTAGCGTCTTTTTTGTTTGGTGTCAGGGACAGAGCCCAGAGCCTTTGCAATGAGTTATTCTACTCAGTCCATCGGGGGAGGTGTCTTGGTAAGTCCCTAAATTGCACACACTGGGCTCCCACTTTTTTTTTTTATTTTTATTTTTGTTTTATTGAAGTACAAATATCAATGAGACAGTTTTAAGATACCTTGACAAGATGGATTTGATAAATTAATCCATTGCAAACTGTTTCATAATGTTTTAGTATCATAGAAGGTGCATAGATGATATTATACTTAGAGACATTATTATACCATATATCTCTTATCAGTAAAGTAAGAGAGTGTAGCTGTTTGTGTATCTTATTTTTATACCTGAATTACATCAAAGATTCAATAATTAATATTTTTTTACCTTATTATTTTCCAAGTGGTTGTCCATAGTACTAGAGGCCGACATAATATCCTGTCCAACCACCATTAGTGCAAATCCTGCCTCTCATAGAATTACGTAGAAGCACAGCGTTATCTATCCTAACTGTGCTGTCCATACACACACATCATGATTCTTCCTTTCTATACCCCTTCCTTTGTCTACACCTGTCAAAGATGGGCACTCCATTGTCAATCAATCAATTTAGGTGCCTGAACTCGATGACACAATCCTACACAGTCCAGCATTCCGCAACAATAGTGAGTTATCCAAAGAAGTTGTCGACCATAGCGATTTACAGCTCAACTTATTATTATGACCCCGCTGTGTATACTTCATTTTTATACTTTTCTGCTGTATGGTTAAGACCTAGATAGAGCAAGACTTATATACCAACAGATGAACTTTATGTTTCTTATGAGGTCAGTGAAGTCCCCTCAGGATTTATCTTGTAGTCCTGTACCTTATTCTGTAGATCCTTTGTCTGTGTCATCCATGTGGATGAGTCACGGCCAATGCTTGACCAGTTTGCTCCCTGTGAGAGCCTGAGAGAAAGTTTTCTCTCCATGTGACTCTCCCCAGGCACACTATATATCATCAATCTCTTTCCTCTGTGGCTCCATAATCTCCTTGTTCATAAAATTTGGAGCTCAACTGAGTTTCATGATGTTGCAGTACAGGTTCTCCAATGTCCTGAGTCTTCCCTGACCTTGTGGGTTCCTACTTTTATTCTCCAGCTCCAGGTCTCCCAGCATAGAAGTATAGGCATGTATCACATGCCCAGCTAGATATCATAATATTTAAATTTCATGTTCCTTGGAAAATGAGCATGGTTTCCTTTACAGAAATATTATACATTTCCTGTTTAACCAATATTTATGAATTTTACATTTTATGACAAGGAAAGATCTTTTCACTATACATCTTGCTTGAGGACAATAAGACTCAAGTAGAAATAGTTTTTAAAATTTGTTATATAACAAATTTGCAATTTATTTATTTATTTTTTTATTTTTTTTTTTTTTTCTGTCTTTTTGAGACAGGGTCTCACTATGCAGTTCAGGCTGGCCTTAAGCTCACTTTGTAGCTCAGGCTGGTCTCGAACTCAACAATCCTCCTGCCTCAGCCTCCCGAGTGCTGGGATTACAGGCATGCGCCACCATGCCCGGCCAAATTTGCAATTTAAAGATTTGGGTTTTATATGTATAAATAACAGTTAAGCTGTATTTCTTATGAACAAGAGTAAATTTTACTAAAATTTCACTTGCTCTTTTTTTCTCCTTCACCAAGCCAGGAAAAGCTTAGGAATAATGAAGTTAAAATGCATGAAGCACTGTTAGAAATAATTTGGTGGGAGCTGGCCAAATAGCTCAGCAGATTAAAGCACCTACAGGCAGATACAGTGGCTGGGGATTCAAACCCTGGATCTGCTGTGGCAGCCCAGCCCCTGGGGTGTGCTGAGATGACAGTTGAGATTTGGCATGGTGGTGCTTGGCTGTAAACCCAGCTCTAGTGATGGCTGCAAACAGGCAGATCACTATGAGGCCAGTCTAGTAGTGAGACACTGAACACCCTGTAGGCCCTTCCCTAAAATACCAAAAAAAAAAAGAATTTGGTGGATATGTATGAAACAGTTTTTCTCAAGTATACAATGACTTACATTTTTCTCATGTAATACATGCATCAACTTTACTTGTCAAATGTTTTTGTTTAATAATGCTTTAAAATAGCCAATAGATCAGAACGTATATGGCATACACAGTTGGGTGTCATTTATAACAAATGCACACAGTTTAACAAAGGACTGGGCATCTCTACAACTGAAGTCCTGATATTTATTCAAATTGTCAGGCTTTGTAATAGGTGCTCTTATATTACACAGCTTTATGCAGGTTTTCTATTATTGTACTTTGAATCAATTTGGTTGAGCAAAAATTTTTCTTTTATTGATTTTTAGCAGATTATCTATTAACAATGCATTTTTCTCTAAATAGAAATGGCAAGTGCTTTTGAACAAGGGATGAGGACCAGAGGAAGTAGAAATGAGAAGATATTTCATGTTCATAAAGCTAATGACCCAAATTTGTGTGAACACTATATGTCATAACATGAGCTAAGACAAATAAGATGAACAAATATGAAAAAGGGATAGAGGAGGTGGTTATAAGAGAGGGAAGGAAATGGCAAGGGGAGGAAAGAAATGGAGCGAGATGAAACATGTGCATGGACCAGTCTTAAAATGAGTGCAAGCTGCATTAATTGCAAACATGTACTAACAATTTTTTTAAAGAAATCAATAGAACAAGCAGAAATGATATGGACATACATAATTGCAAATAGGAAGGATGACCTATCTAATATACTTAAATTAAAATTTAAATTTTTTGCTTTCAAAAATATCCTATAATTTAGAAGAATAAAACTTGAAGGGAAAAAACAAAGAAAACCCTCACAATTTTTTTGAGTTTTGTTTCCTGGATTATGCTGTTAATTTTATAAATTAGCCAATTTACATCACTGAAAATCAATCACTTTTTAGAAATTTTACATTTTTTCTAAATCTCTTACTAAGTTTTTTCTGTTGTGCTTTTTCTCTAAGAGAAGTTTGAAACATATATGTCCATTCCTTTAAATATCAACTTCTAAGTTTATTAGATTGATCTTAAAGTTCATTAGGTTAATCTGCTTCTATTATTGCATTGCTGTATTTTTAAAAATTTTCTTTACTTCAGTAAATACAACTTACGCTTTGTGAAGCTGATTAATATTTCATTTGATTATAGGCTACCTAAGGAAAAATTTCAGTTAAGACTATAAAAGTACAAAACACCAGGATTAACATTGTTCTATAGATCCTAATAACATATGGACAAATGACTTTGAATTTTATATTGGCCAGAATATACATATTAGATTCTGATGTCAATATAAAATATGGTGCATTCACGCAGTTAGTCTTTCATTCCTATACATCCCATGGTGCTTGCAAGTAAGTATCTACCTTGTTTATTAAAGATGATGATAAAGATATAATATCAACCAATTCTTCTCAAATTTTCTCCACAGTGGGTAGCAGAAGAAGAAATAGGCACTGGTTTGAAATATCTAACTATGGTTGAAGTCCCTTCTACACATCTTCTGTTGGTCACACAAAACATATTTTATACAGGGTCTCAGTGAGCAGCTCAGACTCACTGACCCTCCTGTTTTCAGCCTCTCCAGAGCTGAGATTACAGGCGTGCGCCACCACACCTGGACTTGGTTGCCTGCCTCGGTGTGCCTGGGGGTGGGGCCAGTGCAACATGCAGTCCTGAGGATCAAATCCTGGTCCCTGTGCTTGTCTAAGCAGCCACCTGGTCTGCTGAGTTATCTCACCAGTCCTACAAAACATATCTTAAATCAACTACTTTTTATATAAACAGTTTAATTAATCATTGTCTAATCATACAATTGGTAAAATGTTAAAAATGCATGTTTGTTCCTGACATAGCAGGCTATCAGTGTGGGAAGTGGATTAAAAAAAAAAAAAAAAAAAAAAAAAAAAACTACTGGCAATTATTAGGAGGCCACCTCACTGAAGAAAACCTATAGAATTGCTGTCCTGCGGAGTGACCATGAGGAGCACTGGCCGCATGTTCCCATAAGGTGCACAGCTGCACTCCCTGCCAAAGCTGCTTTGAGCAGCACTGCATGCACCACATTTACCTCAAATGATTAAAAGCAAATTGTCAAAGAGTTGTTTAAAGATTCAATGGAAAGAAAACTCAACAGTTCCAGTGTCAGTCAAAGATTTCTTTCTGCCTGTCAAGTATGTTCTTGCTTGATATATTTCTTCAATGTTTTTAAGAAAATAATGAAGCAAATTAAAATTGATACAAAATTATAAATCAAAATACTAGTCCAAGGTTGACAGAAAGAGGCAAGAGAATTTCAAATGAAAGGGGAAGAAAATCCATCACCCACTCAATCTGCAGTGCTCTGCTTTCTATAGAGATTATGACTCATTCCTGCTGCTAGTGCTTGGAAAAACAGGTTCAATCAAGAATAGCAAAACAGCCTTCAATTAGAAATTCATTGGATTTTGCCAGATACAGTAAGACATTAGTGTTATTTCAAGGTGGAAGGGCAGGTATGAGTAGGTATTTTTCTTCATTCTGTCTGCTTCTGTTTCTGATATTTTCATTTCAGACTACATTCTTTAGATGCCATTTTTCATTCTTTAAAAAGAACATAGTATGAAAAACAGGAAAATTAAGTCAAAGGAGCCTTTCTGTTTATAAATAAAATGTGAAAATTTCAAAACACATTTACTGGTTTGAAGGACAGGTTGAATAGCTATCATTTGAGAGTTAACCAACTTTCTGTGCTTCAGCAGATACAGGATTCCTTTTTATTATTCTTTTGCAATCCTTTCATTTCACTTAGTATAACAGGAAGCAAGTGGGGGCAAAGAAGGAGTGAGTTTTAGGTAGTAGGGAGTTGAACAGTTTTCCTACCCAAAGATAATTATGATAATACTTGCTAACATAATAAAAGGAAACAGGTGCTTAATATGCTGTGAGGGTATGGGAGAATCATTTTTCAAAGGGAAGAAATGATGGCATATGAGTTGGGTTAAACATTAGGTACAGATGGTGACATAAAACTAAGGGCAACATTATGATAAAGTAGATTATGTTGTGGTAAAAGTGGAAATGCTGATCCATCCATACACTATAAATGTCCTCTAGTAGCTCCACAAATCACAGAGTACATTATTTTTAGGGACAGTGAATGGCAGGCATTTTACATTATGACATAAAACAAAGCATTCTCACTTGTTCCAGCTGTATTGACCATGAAAAACTTCTTACAGATTCTAGACCTTCCTGACAGCAGTCATAGCGACAATAATTAGCCAGTAAAATCTGACTTTTAAGATCATCAAGGCTAAATTTTTTTATTTTATGGAGGGACAGAAAGAGAACTTTTCAGAGTGGGAAAGTGAAAAGCACCCAGTAAATTCATTAGGTGCTAAAAACAAGTCATTTGACTGTGGTTGCAATTCTTGCTTACTTACTAGAATGTTTCAGTCAAGAGAACATATGTTTACCCATTCATGCACTGAGTTCCAAGAATTCTAACACTTAAAACGTTATGGAGCATTTGACTAGTTTGATATTCTGCCTTACAACTGAAATGAATTTAATAAAAAAGTCAGTGATATGAATGTAGTCAACCATGCTTTACTTACTTAATGCCAGTTTTTAATATTGATACTACACACAATTTCACAAATATGAAAGATTTTTTTTTTTTGTCTTTTTGAGACAGGGTCTCACTGTGCAGTTCAGGCTGGCCTTAAGCTCACTTTGTAGCTCAGGCTGGTCTCGAACTCACAACAATCCTCCTGCCTCAGCCTCCCGAGTGCTGGGATTACAGGCATGCGCCACCACGCCCGGCCACAAATATGAAAGATTTAAGTGTGGGAAAACAGTGTATAAAAGCAAGGCATGACAAAATTGAGCTGGTCCTGACACCTAGCACATGTAGAAAACAGAAATCGCAAATGCTTCTTGTTTTACTCTATTTGGCCATTAGAAATATACTGGTCTATATTAGTGTCTCAAAAGTCTGCATGAGTTCCTGATAAGGACTTGATGACCTCCCTCAACTCACTTTGAAATTTAATTGCTGCTATAATTGGAGAGTGAAACTTTTAAGAGGAGATTAGGTCAAGAAGGCTCCATTTTATGAATGATTTAATGCCATTATCACAGGGCTATGTTAGCTCTAAAAGCCAACGTGGCCTTCTTTGCTTTCTCCTGCTCCCCACCCCACCCCTCCCTTGTGTCCTCTGGCCCCCGAGTATCTGTTACTGTGTCATGACCCAGAAAAATCGCCCATATTGATGGAAGATTTCACTGCTGATCTGTTCAGAATCAGAAACTGTTAGAAATTACTTTTGTAAAAAACACATTTCCAATTCCATGCCATTCTATTAAAGCAGCAGAAAGCAGACTTGAGACAGCTGCCAACATTCAAACACTGAAACTTTCAAAATATCAGAATGATTCCCTTTGACATAGTGTAAGAATGGGCACCACAGGGACAACTGTCTTAAGTGGAAAGAATTACCTATGTACAAAGGGACATATCTTCCTAGCGTACAACAAATGAAGGTCTGGACTAGATGCTGCCAGTGGGAAAGGAGAAGTAGGAAAGTCTCACATGGAAGACAACTAACTGAAAGAGAACAAGTACAACTAATTCAAATAAAAATTCAGCCTTCATAGTAAGCATAACAGACATAGAACGCATTTCCTAGTATATATTAAAGCCACTTCTTTCCTTGTGGAGCTGTTAATTATCCAGGCCAAAGTAGAAAATGCTTTCTGTTCAAACATCATGAGAATGGGCTTTGACAACTGAGGTCAATTGTTTCTATTAGGAAATTAATGACAATTTATTTTATAATCTTTGTACTCTAGATCAGTCTCTGTAAGTTTTGTTTCTCTTTTTCACATTTGTTGGGTTGGTGAAGACTTTTCACATACTGTTTCAATATTTGGCATTAACTTATTGTTGAACTTCACCTAGATTCAATGTTTCTGCTCTCTTGTACTGATTTACTACCTTCCAAATTTTAGATTTTGCTTGAATTGTCCTTTCTTTGTTATTAAAGTGAATCGACAAATTTTACTGATCCTTTCTGTAAAACATTTCCATGAGTGCATTTTTAAGCCAGGAGACATAGGTGCCATAAATTTGACCTTTTAGAGTACACAGTGCAGCATTTTGAGTATAGTCATGAGATTGTGCATACAACATCGCTATTCAGTTCTGTAGTATTTCCAAAAACCAAAAGAAACCCCAGGCCCATTGGCAGTGCCCCACATTTGCTTCACTCCTGGTCAGTGGTGGCCATTGTCCATACTTTACCTATATGGATCTTCCTATTATAAACATGTGAAGTAAATGCAATAATATAAAACATAGACTTTGTGTCTCACTTCTCTCACTTTTTTGTGTGGGATCTTTCCCACAGTCTATTTCCTAGATTTATCCAAATTGTGCCCTGCATCAGCAGTTTCTTTTTTATTGATGAATAATATTCCTTTGTCTAGATTTGCAACATTTTATCATCAATAACTTTGTAACTGTTATGAATATTTATAAATGTTAAAGTTTTTTTCTATAGACCTATGCTTTGATACATCTTTTCATTTCTGTCTGATGGTCTAAAAGTACTGGATCATGTGATAACCCTGTAGGAAGCTGCAAGAACCAGTGAAAAAACTGCCACAATGGCTGCATGCTCCAGCATCGCTCGCGTCAGTGTCGAGGTTTCTTATTTTGAAAATCTCTACCTTTGGGATGGTGTGGGGCTTTAGTTGCTTAGATTATTGATTCATTTATTGAGTTTTTAAAGAATACAAAACAGTGACAGAAAAAAAAAACAGCATTAGAAATGATACAAAATTTCACTAGACAAAGTAGTAGAAATTCAACAGTGGTTGCTATGTCACTTGATGCTGTCTTCTACTTAGTTGTTCAGACTACCAGATATAAATGTGCAAAATTTGATTCAAGAAAAAAAGAAAACAAAAAGAAAGAAGTTATAAGAAATTCAAAAGAGAAACAAAAATAAGAGTAAAAAGAAAAAAAAATTAAGCATTAACTGCTCCTTTCAAAACACCAGCTGAATTCAATAATACAATTATCCAAACTATTGTGCATGTATACCTAAATATAACATTTTCCCTTCTTTTATTTGTCTTTTTCCTCATCCCACTGTCACCTTCCCACCAAACAAATTGTTTCCCTTTGTTTTTATCTACAGCCATCCTAGTGCATGTGAAATGGATTCCCCTGTGGTTTTGCTTTGCCTTTTCCTAATGCTAATAATTTGAATGTTTTTTCGTGTGCTGGTGAGCTATTGACAGAACTTCTTTGACAAAGTATCTGATGAAATATTTTGCCTATTTTATTTTATTTTTGTATTTTAGGTAAGGGTTTACAGGGTGCTCAGGGTCTCACTACTAGATTGGACTCAGAGTGATCCTCCTGGTTACAGCCTCCCAAGAGCTGGGATTACAGGCACATGCCACCATGCCCAGTCTCTATTTTCCCCATTTAAAAAACCCAATTAGTTTTGTTTCATTGTTGAGATAAAAGAAATCTTGTCATATTCTTAATATATTCAAGGTATAAAATGTGATTTCCCTAACATTGCTTCAAAAAAAATGTCTTTTGGAACTTATTGAATTTCTATATGAATTTTAGAACCTGAGTTTTGATTTCTATAATCAAGTCACTTAGTTTTGACAGTAGCTCCATTAAATCTGTAATCATTTTAGGAGCATTGCTATCGTAACACATGTATGTTGTAGTTTTTCATTTATTTAGGTCTATTTTGATTTCAGTCAAAGATAGTTTGCAATTATCAGTGGATGAAATTAACCCATCTATTGTTAAATGTTTTAAGTGTTTGTTGCTGTTTTAGTTTTTCCTCTATGTATTTGTATTAATTTTTTTTCAGTACATAATAATTACATGTGGCTTGGAGTCAATACATACACATATTACATGTTAATCATTTCGTTTCGCTGTCTCCTCTTGTCCTGCATTCTCCCCTCAACACCAGGGCCCCTTCTCCTCCCCACAGTCTTCCTCCTTGTTTCCTGTCTTCTTTTCTTTTACTTTGCAATTATTTCTGACTGAAATGACTCAAATATTTTCTTCTTTATGTTTGAGCAGTACTCCATTGTGTATATGTAGTATGCACTATCTTTATTTATATCCTGAAAAGAATTTAGTGCCTTCTAACAATTAACTGTTTAGTCCACTGTTAGCATGTAGAAGTTTAACTGGTTTTTATATATAAAAGTTAAGTGCTATAACTTTGCTAAAATTGATCATTATATTGGATTTCTTTGATTTCATATCTATAGAGAATGGCATGGTAACTGAATAGTTTTATTTCTTCCTTTCTGATATGGATGAATTTTATTCAATTTTTTGCCCAACTGCCCTGACTAGTAATTGCACTATAATGTAAAATAGATTTAGAAAGCAAGACATGCGATTTTTGTTAATTTTATGGGGAAAATATTCTCTTTTAAAAATAAATATTAGTTCATGCATCTTTGCCTTGTGACTCTTCTATTTCTCGAACTCTGACTTGTGATCTTAGGTTAATAACCATCCAGAAGAAAAGCTGATTAGTATCCTGCAGCATATGCCGTTCACTTTGCCTTATCTGACTCAATTGATTTTACTTGTTGTACGTTGTATTTTACTTTGTATTTCTGCTTTTTGCTTGTTGTACTAGGGAGACTATATGATATGTACAGTTGGGATAGATAACGCTATGCTTCTACATAATTCTATGAGAGGCAAGATCTGCACTAATGGTGGTTGGACAGGATATTATGTCGGCTTTTAGTACTATGGTCATCCACTAGGTAAGCAATTATTGAATTTTTGATATAATTCAGGTATAAAAAATAAGATAAGTATGCAACTACACTCAATTCACTGATAAGAGATATCTGCTAAAATAATATCTGTAAATATATCATGTATGCACCTTGTACAATACCAAAACGTTATGAAAATAGTTTGCAATGTATTAATTCATCAAATGTGTATGGTTAAGGTATCTTGAAACTGTCTTATTGACATTTGTATTTTAATAAAATAAAAATAAATGAAAAAAAAACAAGACAAAAAAAGTCAAATAGGCAAATGACGTGTAGTGTTGGGGAGATGAAAATGATCAAAGTATGCGCATGTACCGATCTGCAAGAATGGAACCCATCTATCTGTACAACCAATCTTTAAAAAGTGAAAATAAATAAAGGAAGTAGTGGTCAAGAAAAAATAAAATAAAATAAAAAATAAATAAATTACACTTGCCATGGAGTGAAAGACAACTTTCTAATAGTCTCCTAATCTTTTAATAATCAGTTATTTGATTATTAGCTTTTATGAATAAGTATATAGCCAAACAGTTTCCTTTAGTGATCAAATGTCTTTTTAAAAAGTAACATATTAGACGTTTATATACAAAGAATAAACTCTTGAGCCCAAAACCATGATTTAGAGCAGAAAAAAAAATTGTGTTCACTCACCTCTGACAAGTGAGCACAGTGACCACCGGGAGTGCGACCTCACACATTAGTACCTGAGCCAGACATGTAATACAATAAAGCCAACACTTTGCTTTTATTATTTTCCTAATTACCAAGGTCAAAAATTAGTCTAAATTACACTGGGAATTCAAGCAAGAAGATTTTAAACATCTTGCTCAAAAGTGATAGCACACTCCTTCTCTCCTTTTGGTCCAATCTTTAATCATAATCAGTGTCAATATCATGTAAAACTCAAAAAAGTATTAACACAGCTTCTCTCCAAATGGTTTTTGACTATAAGTGGTGTAAATTAATAACCAAACTAATATTTTATAATGCACAATTAAAATTTTAAACATATCAATACTTCTTAGCAACTGAACATTGATAATTATAACTAAGGTAAAAAATAATTACATAAAACATCCAATTATGATTTTAATTTTATATGAATGATGAAATTAATGGGGACATAAATCTGAAATCTCAAAAAAGGTATTTATTTAAGAAAAACTTATGCACTTTGCCTAATGGCATCTGGATTTGTGTTACAATGTACTGAACAAGTAATCTCGCCAAAGGATCCTTTGAGAACATACTCTTTTGAATAATGAGCAAATAACCAAACATCCCTGCACATCTTATTAGCTAGTATGCAAATGCAATTTATAGGAAGTAGTGTGACACTCAGTTGATGGTTTCATAATGAGATCTTATTTTTCAGTTTTGCAGGAGGGTGTAGTGGGGATTGAACCCAAGGGTACCTAGACAGTGAGCTACACTACTCTGCCTTTATTTTTTCTGCATAAATATTTGAATAGTTCTCCTTAAGTTACTGAGGCTGGCCTGGAACTTCCAAGGCCCCTGTCTCTGCTTCTTCACTAGCAGCCATTACTGGCACAGAAGACTTCATTGGGATTTACAATTATTTTTGTAAAGGAACTACTCAAACATGACAATCCATTTATGCAATACACTCTACTTGGCATTGTGAAATACAGATAAAACTCCAGAAAGAATAACAAACTCCTGAAGGAGACATTCTATCACTAGATGTCCCTCTGTATGGGACAAAGTGACCCAGACCTTAGCATCAAAATGACTAGAAATGTTGTACATTTGTCTTTTACATACTTTCAATGAGAAAATGGATAGATATGAAGAAGTGCTAGTTTTGAGTAAAAGTTAATTATAATAGACTGGCACTCCAATTTCTAAACATAAAAATCAATTAGAGAAAGTAGGATTGCATCCAAAAAATAAGTTCAGTGTATATTAAACTATAAAAAGCTTAATATATACCAATTAGCTCAAAGTAAATCTTGCACAGTAGATATTTTTAAATTATGTAAATAACTTAGATTCAAACATTTAAGTTATTATAAAGACAAAGTTACTGAGTTCCCTTTTCTGTATACTCCATAAAACTTTGAACACAAAGAATAGTAGAAATACAGGGGGCCAGAGGGATTGCTCAGTAGATTAAGTGCTTCACTGGCAAATGTAAGGGCCTGAGTTCAATCCCCGGCTACACCCCTTCCCCCCCCACACACAAATCAACCTCAGCCAAATCCACTGCTGTTAAAATGACTACTCTTTCCTAATGACTCGCCTCCTTTCCCTGTGACTATGATTTGTGCTGAAGGTTGATAATCATATTTCTTACAAATCCAAAAAAAAAAAAACAAGGTGAAGCTGCTAAACACCAGCTATCACAAAAAAAACTCAAGAGCTTTTCTGGTCTTGACCTCTGGCATAAAGAAGGAAAAATTATTCACTGGTTTGTGAACAAATTTGTTCTTGATATAGAACAGAACCATGTATAGCCATAATTTTTTACTAGCAGTAAAGCATATTACAAGCTTTCTTAATTCAATTTTCTCTGACATTTATTGTGTTTAATAAAATACCTAAATGTCAAACAGATTTATAAAAATATATTTATAGCTTAATAAACAGCTAAAGTATTATGAATAGGTATCTGCAGACCATAATTATCTAAATTGATATGAATTTTTGTTTTCCTTCCCATCACAAAGTAATTAGTTTTTGTTTACAAGGTTTTTTATTCTATACTAAATATTACTAGTAATGCATCTGTATGCATTTGAGGTTTTACATTTGTTATCATTCAGTTAAAATTCATAATCATAATACTTGTAATTGATTCAAAGAAAGGTCAAGGACATAGCAAGTATGTCTTAACACAAATACTTATTTAATAAATAATGACTGTGTTATTTCTAAAATGTCCCATACATTGTCATTTTCCTTCAGGTGAAACCTTCCTGTTAATAGACACCAATAGGTAAGCTTTTTATGCTACTTTCCCAGTTTTTCTCATTAAAGATTATATTAAAAATGAGTGTGATTCACTGACTACATCATTCAGATTCTATTTTAGGAGAAAATGGAAAGAGCAAAGAGTAGTACATAAGATCTTTAATTTCAAAATTTATGCTCAAAACAAACATTGACCTGTCCTACCAAACAAATGGGTCGGCCAAACAGCTTAGTGGACTACAGCAACGTGCCAGGGTTGGATCCCAGGTGTGTTGAGCAGACCCTGCCCTAGGGACATGCTGAGAGAGTAATATCAGACAGGGCATGGTGTCACGTGCCTTTAATCTCAGCACTTGGGAGGCTGAAAACAGGAGACTCACTACGAGTTCAAACTACATAGTGAAACCCTGTAGACCCTGTACCCTGTAGATCCTGTACTAAATTAAAAAAATAACAAATAAAACCTAACTATGCAAAATGTTTAAAAAGTGAAAATTCCAAATAATTATCAGTATTTAAATAATCTTATATAAACAAATCTTCCCTGAACTTTCAAGTATAATTATTAAATCTTCAGAATTAAAAGAGAGCATGTTATAGAAAGTAAAATAAATCACACAAAAAGTTACTTAACCCACATGTCTACAGCCAAGTTTGAAATTTGTCATTTATATACAATGTCGTGCTTTTCTTTGTAGGATCTGGGAGTTATCTACCTTAAGGACGCCCACCACTATTCCAACAGTGAAGTCACTTTTTGGGTTTTCTCTTGCATATCTAAAAGCCTCAAGCATAAGCTGTTACACATAAACTGTTATGGGACTTAACCATTTTACTTAACATTTGTAGTTATGAGAAGAATATTAAAAATATATACACTCATAAATAATTTGATACATAAAAATAAAAAATGTTTTATGTTGTGTGCATTACTTATATTTGGTAAAATTTAACAAAGAGTACTTATGTATTTTAATGCATTCCATATTTTGTTATTTTTGGAAGATTCCTACTAAGCAACACTTTCAAGCTGCTTATGAAAGGTTTGGTTTTATTTGTTGAAAGATGGTCCTGAAGTGTTGCTCAGCTTTCCTGTACTCAGAATCTTCCATTCTCAGCATCTGGCAGCAACCAGTATCACAGGCAGGTGCCAACACGAGCAGCTGTATGCAATTTATTTTCAAAAGTATATGAGAAAGCTTAGAACAGTTACATAGATGATTTAACAAAGTGGGTATTTTTTAAAACACAAATTTCATGAGATTCTTTTTTCTGAACATACATTACTTAGTGTATCCGTGGTTCTGTAAGTTAACTGATTCCAACATAACTATGAATCTGAACTCTAAAAGGAACAGAAGAATACAGATCAAAAATCTTCATCTTATCACATGGAAATAATAGATATAGGGAAAATATTTAATGTTTTTACTTAATTTAGATAAAACTTCTAGTACAAACAAATAAACAAATACATTATTTTGAATAATTTATGTTATTTAATAATTAAAGACACATGTATCCTGCTAATCCCTTAATTTCTGTTCAAGTTCAACAATACTTTAATGCCAGATGAATTACTTTAAATTTGTCCCACATCCCTAAAAAGATTATGTTATTCTCTGTATACTTATAAACTATTTTCTCATAGTTAGCTATCTGTATTAAGTCGTTAATCATGTTACTGGGAAATTTTAAGGTCAGAAGTTGAAAATCACTTGAGACAAACAAGAATTAACCAATAAAATAGAATTATTCTCACAGAAGTGGAAGTTGAATTGAAGAAGTAAGGAATAGTAGATTTCTGAAACCTTATGGGCAAGAAACTTTAATTACTGGCAATGTCAGTAAAAATGTTCATGTTCTAAGTAATTTATACATTACCGAACTTCCTTCCATGTGTACATTCATGCATTCTTCACATTTACTTCCTACTGCAGTCATACAGGCTATAAGTTATTTTTTATTTTCCTTTTTTTTTGGCGGAACCGGGGATTGAACTTGCCAGTGAAGTGCTTATTCCACTGAGCCATCTCCCCCAGCCCCTATTTTTTCTATAATGGTCATCTCATTCTAAAAATCTCTAAGTATTTAATCTTCACATATACGACATTTAATTTTTAAAGCATAAATCAGGGCTCTCAAAATAAAATTCTTTAAGTATAACTGATTAAACATACAATTTATGTATTATCTTTTGTGTAAGTTTAGTTCTGATTTATTTCCCTCCACAAAAATAGTGCTAAATTTTAATAAAAAATATAAACTAATTGGATACACATTACTCACTAATTTCTTTAAAAGAAAAATTAAGGCAGATAGATACCAATAATGAAGAGGAATGTGGGTGAGAATAAGATTTTATATTCTTATTTGTTTCTAGGGCATTTTCAAAAACATAGAGAAATCAACCAGAAAACTATTTTTTAAAATTGCAAGTCTAATAAGGCAGGTTTTCTAGGCTGAGCAATAGATGAAGTATTGTGTGTCTAAAAATTTAATATCAGATATTAATTCTAATTTAGTAATTATAATTGCAAGTACAAGATCTGGACTAAAATGAGCCAGTTAAATTCCAGGAAAATTTAAAGAATAGATTTTAGCATGACTGACAGGATGACAACATCCCTGGAAGAGAAAGTTAAAATTAGACATTGATGACTACTTTTGAACACAAAATGAGATATATACTTAATTGTAATTTCTTACTAATCACATGCCATTGTAGGGACGAAAGGCACTAATTTATTCTGTTAATTGTGCACTTAACCAATATTCCCTGAATATGTACTTCATGCCAAACATTGTTACAGCTGCTAAGTACTTATCACTCAACATATCAGTCAAATATTACTGAGCTCAAGGTGCTTAAATTCATGCATAGGCAAATGGGAAATAAACAGAACAAATAGGGAAGCACACCCTATTAAAAAAAAGTCCACAACATGCTGCTGACAAAATGGGCAAGGTCAAGTCAGGTAGAGTCTGTGCTGAAGTTGTCCTTTTACATACCACAGTCCAAGTGGACAGTGGTCTGTCTTAATTTCATATGCTGACCATTAAAACAGCAACATCATCTCTTCAAATAGCATTTAACATGTTCTACAGGCTTAAGCATCATTGTTGAAATACTGTTAGTGTTTAACATTGCCCATATTGAAAAGCAGAGTTTATACAGATGATTTGATATTCTTTGGGTAGAAATCTAAAATGAAACTAATATGCATTCCTTTTAAATAAATATTGAAATAAATATTAAAACAACATACATATTCTAAGAGGAACAAATTAAAACTTTCATAGTTCACAATAAATCTAAAAAACTCTCACTAATTAACCTGTTGAAATTATGTTAGCATTATAAGACACAAAGTAAACCTACAGTGTGATGCAGAAGCAAGTATCAGGAATGATATCCTCAGGTACTCAGAACTCTCTGAATCACCTGAATCATCTATAATGAAAATAATATATACAAGCAAAGGGCTGAGAAAAGTTTTCTACTTGTTTCTTGTTTGTTTTAAATGTCACCGTTTCCTTAGCCAAACATCTATAATTATACTTTATTCTATTTGGAAGAAAACAGAAAAAAAATGGCTTAAAATAAACTCAGAGAACTTTTAAAACTTTTAAAGTGCAGTTCTTCCAAGAAAAATGTGAAAAACATTTCACATAAAGATTTTTTCTTCCTTAAAACCTGGTTTTCTAGTTCATTAGAATTACAACTTTGTTTTGGAAGGAAAGAGACCATAAAGAATGCATTTTCCTGAACACACTACTGTCATCTATAGTAATGCTTTCAAGCATTTTACTTCTTCATTTCCTTTTTGTTCTGATATCTCTAAACCATTTATATTTCCTAAACTTTGTCATGGTAAATTGACAATATTTGTATCTGTATTTATGAGATAAATCACTTTTCTCACTGTAACAATTTAAGCTTAGTCTCTGATGTTTAGTCTTAAAATATTTATCATTTTTAAGTGATGATGAATCAAAGTAATGGAATCATTGTTTTCAAGGATTACACTCTTTAACAATGTCTACAGAAAGATTTAGAGATATAACCTATTCTGAAGCACTTGAGCAATGTTCTAGAAAGAGAACTTGTACTACTGGTGGTAGTCTGAAAAACTCACAATTCTCCACTGCCTTTTCCTATAATTTTTCAGTTCCTAACATCAAGGGCTGTTTTTCTCTGGTCTTCAATCCAGGTTGGCCCTAACATTGCTCTAGACAACAAACACATGGGAAAATAATGTAATGGATCTGAGAATGGACTCTGGTCTTTCAGGTCTTCGCAGGCTTTCTTGTCCAGCACATAAAAAAGCTTGGGTATCTGGACAGATAAGAAGAGGACTATGGCTTAGATGCCTCCTCCAAGTTAAACATAGTCAACTGCCACACACAGAGCTAGCAGGCCCAAGGTCACAGGAAAGCTCAGCTTTACTTGTAATAGTCTAAGCAGTCATGGATTTTAATCTTTTTTTTTTTTAAGTATTTGGTTCTTATAGGGTCTCACTATGCAGCTCATATTCATAATGACCCTCCCATTTTTCAGCCTCCCCAGGACTGGGATTACAGGTGTAGGCTACCATGCCAAGACTCTGGCAACTCAGCCCACCCTTGGTGGGGCTGGCTCAGCAGGTGGTGCCTGGGATCAAACCTAGGTCCCTGTTCTTGCCTAAGCTTTTCTACCCAGGCATCCTAGTCTGCTGAGCTATCTCACTGGCTCCCTAGTCTAATTTTTTAGAATCTGTAACACAACAATAAATAAGTGAAGGAAACTGAAGCCTATGATTACTATCTACACTTTTATATCACACTAACATTAATAACTTAGCAAGATAATAAAATGATAATATTTATTTAAATTCTTACACTGGCTACTTTAAAGGGTGCTAATCATAACAAACAAATAAAAAATACTACTACTAATAATAATAGCAGCTCCCACACATATATATTTCCTATGCATTTTGACTCATTCAGTGCAAAGGGAATTATATTGCATGTAGCAATTATAAAAAATGCAAAACTGAAAGTGCAAAACAAAATAAGTCACATTTGACTCACTCAAGTTAGCAAATATCAATGAGATATCTACCATGTGCTTCACAATATACTTAAAGAAATCTTGAGCAGCAATTATTTACTAGGATATATTATAAAAATTTGTCAAAAGCCAATGTGCTTGGAAAGTACAGTGTTATAGGTAGGAGAGAGAAATATCAAGAAGAATTTGTAAGAAAAGCAAATCTGCTGGCAGAAAGTAAGTGCTGTACAAGCGACAATATACATAGTACCCTTATGAGAGAGATAAGAAATAGACATTTATGAGACATTTTGTTTTTATTGTTAATGACATGATGAATTAATTTTATTATCTTTCAAACAATGTCATTAAAACATTACAGTAAGAAACAAAGCAAGAGAAATAAAATCTCTTAACACTCAGAAGAATTCTACAGCCACTCAAATACTCATAAATACTTTAGGGAATTAATCCTTTTAACAATTTTGTAGCATCTGTTATCTTTATGAAGTATGAACTAAATAGCATACAAAACTAAAACAAATCCCTAAAAAAGCTCAACCTCCATTTGACAATCATAATATCATAATAGAAAATTTATTTTCTTTTTTGCACACAGTTTTTTCTTCAAATATTTATAAGGCTCTTTGGAAACCAATTATGAGTAGAGTTTCCTTGAATATTAAATTTTATTCATTATCATAATTAATGCTACAATGTTAGAGATAGTATAGGATAATTAGAATTCTAACCCAATTGCACTCAAACTAATATGATTCATTTCAACGAAAAATGTTAAATGCTTAGCTTTTATATTTAAACTTGGGGAAGAAAACATAATATTCGAATATATTCTCTATGATCAAGACAATTCTAGCAATTCAATATGTGGGAAGAGTAAAAATGTGCACCGAAATCAAAGGGCAGTTACAGGTAAATAACAGCACATTTGCAGTGGTTCATCCATGTTGGGTTTTAGCACCAGCATTGTAAGGACACTGCCCACATAGTGTCTTACTTTTTAGAAAGTTAATACATTTGGCACAGTGGTTTAATTTACACAATAAAGCTTTCATAATTCACAAATCCTCAAAAATGTATTCTCTTAATGTCTTGAGCTTTTTCTTCAGAAAACTTTGCTTCCACAATGATAAACTCAACAAAGTTTCACAGTGGAGTTTCTCTTCAAAAAGAAAAAAAAAAAAAAGAACAAAGAAGAGTTTTGCTTTATCTGATTTGTACTAAGTCATAAAGTATAATATCTATCTCCACCTAGTGCTGTGAGACCCTGGCTGTGAACACACAGGCTCCTACACCCTCGTGAACTCTTCAGGCACTTAGTGCTGGAGCACCCACAATACATACCGAAGATGGGGTCCACACTATAATCTGTTTGTCTCTTTCTACTTCTTTAATCAGTTTTTCTCAATTCTCAATAACTTTAATTTTTTGTACTACACATTTTCATTTTTAGAAATGCACCAGTCATTTTGTTCATTTACTTCTTACACAATATATTTCCCTCCTGCTCACCAGTCTTTCTAACATCGAAAAATCAATGATTTGCTGCCATAATCACAACCATGTAAATTACTAAATGTTCACAAATGAGCTGGGAATGGTGGTACATATCTAATACTTCAGAAATTTAGTAGGATCATCCCATGAACTCATGAATTCAAGGGCAGTCAGGGCAACATTGCAAACATTTGTTTTCAACAAATAAATAAAATTACATATAATTTTATACATATATAATTGTATATGCACATATTTATTATATATTCATAATGCATTTATTTATATAAGTAAAAGAATACATTATAGCATTTTATTATATAAATCAATATATTATAATATATAGATTTGTATAGAGATATAGAGTTCATGGCTTTATAAAATTATTATTATATAAGATTCAGATATATGTTGCATGTATAAATGAAAAGAAGAAAATGCTCCAATACCAGTTCCTTAAAATATAATTCACTGCAGTGGGATTCATGCCATGTACCATGGTAACACTGACCAGTTTCTCAAATTAAGATGGATATGCTCGAGTACATCTGTTCCTCCTTCCTACAATAAAGCCTCAGAGTTTGCTCTTTGATACAAGCAACCACAATCTCGGTGCTCACTTGTTTTTGGCTTTGTGATTAGGTTCATTGCTCTGTGATGCTACTGGTCTAAAAATTACTGTTGTTTCATTTTCACTAATTTGTTGTTGCTGTTATTGTTTTAGCAGGAAGGTAAATCAAGTGCCTACTACTCTTATCACATTAGCCATAGATGTTCTCTGCCTAGATCAGACAAGGAAGCAGAGAAGCACACCTAAACAAGAGCACTAGCATATTAAGAAAGAATTTTAAAACTTAAAAGTCTTTTAGAGGAAAAACATCGGCTGTAAGGACAGCCAACATTTCGACCCTAGCTTTTCCAGGTCAGTGAAGACTGAGGGCATAGGAGAACCTATACTGTAACATCATGTAACTCAGTCGTGTCCCAAATTCTCCGATTAAGGAGATTATGGGGCCACAGAGCAATGTGATCGTTGACATAGAGTGTGCCTAAGGAGAGTCACATGGACAGAACACATTCTTTCAGGCTTTCACACAGAGCAAATTGGTCAAGCAATGGCTGTGACTCATCCACAAGGCTGACACACAAAAACGATCTGCAAACTGTGGTACAGGGTTACAGGATAAATCCTGAGGGGACTTGACTGATCTTATCAGACACTAACGTCATATTTCTTCTTAGATAGGTTTTGCTTTATCTTGGCCTTAACAATCCAGCAGAAAAGTATAAAAATTAGGTATAAAAAATAAAGCCATATTAATATGCTAAGCTTTGAAAGGCTCAAGTCAACAACTTCTGACATTGCCCATCCTACCGATATCCCACTACTATTATAGACTACTGGACTACATTATAATATTTCACTGAATTCTTGCACCTTCAATATTTAAACAGCAATGCAATACCCATCTCTAACAAAACCAAACAAAAAAGGGGATACAAAGGAAGGACCATTTTGTATCTATATAAACAAAATAGTTAAGATAGATATACAGCTACTTTCTCTTAATTCAGTGAGAAGAAAGATTTGCACAAATAGTATTTGGATAGGATATCATGTCTGCATCCTATCTAATGAATAACCACTACTAAGACAACAATATGCAATATAGTAATTGTTGTAACTCTCCTTCCAACCTGTTTTGAAGCTCTCTCATTACAATTTTTTTTCAATAAAATTAATAAAAAAAATCCTGGAAAAAACCCAGCTGCCCATCAACTGAAGAATGGATAAATAAGATGTGGCATTTTTACACAATAGAGTATTATCCAGCTGTAAAATAGGATATATTTGTGTGTTTTTTCAGTATATGGATGTAATTACAGAACATAATCTTAAGTGAAATAAACCATACCTGCATGTGGAAGAAAAAAAAAAACTAAACATAAATGAAAGATACAAAGGAAGAACCATTTTATATCTGTAAAAACAAAATGGGATGTTAGGATAGATACACAGATACTTTCTCTTAACTAAATGAGAAAAAAGATTTGTACTAATAGTATTTGGACAGGATATCCTCTCTGCATCTTGTACTATGAATCACACTAAGAAGATAACAATATGCAATGTATTAATCATTGAAACTGTCCTATTAATCAGTTTTGAAACTGTCTCATTGCTGTTTCTCAATAAAATTAATAAGGAAAACATATAAAACTTAAAGTCTTAAATCCCTGAAAACTATAGTTGCAAGTTCACAAATGCAGTAGTAGTAGTAGTAGTAGTAGTAGTAGTAGTAGTAGTAATTCTTCAGTCTTCAAACATCTAGAAATAATTGCTTTTTATTTAAGTATTTCAAGTAATTTATTCAGTCGTTATGTTGAAAATGGCACAAATCAATAGCTTTCCTATAAAGGCAAAAAGTAGAAGAAAATTGAAAAGTCGCTCAATATACTACGGTACTTGCAAGAGGTCCACAGACAAGTACGCCACAAGGATGGCCGGAGGCATGTACCTAAATAGAAGACCCCGTGGGGACCTGAAGAGACAGAAATAGCATCTTATTTGTCCAACCTTCCTTTGCTAAGGTAATTCATAAACTATATCTTTATATGATACATTTGTGTCATTTTTATTATTACTAAGCAAATTATTAAGCATTGTCAATGTACTATGCACCACATTATGAACTTATAAACACTATTCACTTAATTTCATTGTACTTTTTCCATTTATGAATTTGGTACAGGGTCTCACTATGCAGCTCAGACCTGAAGTGATGCTCCTGATTTAAGCCTCCCCAGTGCTGGGATTACAGGCATGTGCCACCATGGCCAGACTCTGTCTACTTAGTTCCCAAAACAAAATTCTAATGTAGTTATGCTGACTGCCATTATCCCATTTCACAGAGCAGTAAATCAAACTTAGAAATGTTTGGCTCCGTTCCCAAATGTAATGGTTGATACACTGTCAACTTGGGAAGTTTAAAAGTTTAAACTTCTAACTACCAAAGGCTGAGCTCTCATTTTGTAAAGAGAAAGAGAGGCATGGATGTGGTGTGGGTGGACACCTAGCAAACAATATAAGGGAGGAAAAGAGCTTTTCTTTCCTCCAAATTTTGCTCTTGTTGTTCTGCCACCTTGAAGCCTTGCACATGTGCCATGCCACACTGTGTTGGAGTCACCTGATTAAGGACTAAAATCTTTATAGCCTGTGAGCTAAATGAACCTTTCTTTCCATAATTTTGGATCTTCATTATTTTGTCTCAGCAATGAGAGAAAAATAACCAAGACAGAATTTGGTACCAGGACTAGAATAATTGCTGTGACTATATCTGACCGTGTTGTTCAAGAGCCTTTAGACATGGATTAAAACAAAAAGCACGTTGTTTTTTCTTTTTTTCTTTTTTTTTTGGTGGAGCTGGGGATTGAACTCAGTAAAAAAAACTTTAGTAATCATATATATATATATATATATATATATATATATATATGTATATATATATATATTTTTTTTTTGGTCTTTTTTGTCTGGTAGCAGGGATTGAACTCAGGATCCTGTACTTACCAGGCAGGCAGTTATGCTATTGAGGTGTCTTCTCGTTCCTGGAAATGGCTTGTGGTAAGTGTTTGGAAAAGTTTGAATATGTTGTTTGAGAGTAGAGTAAAAACACTTTTGGCTATTCTCTGTAGAAGATTCTGTTCAGAGCTCCGAAGAACAGAAAGATAATAGAAATCCTGTCAGTGAAGGCCAGGCTCCAGACGTTTCTGCTGGGAGGGGCTGCCAGGAAGCCCCTTTTGACTGCTGGACTCTAAATGATGTGTGGGAGAAAGTTTGCATTTTCCTCCCATCCAGAGACTTTGCCTCTCACTGAGATTAAGGGCAGTGGACAAATTATCCTTGAAGAAGAAATTTTAAGGCAATTGAATGTTGAGACAGGGGCATGGCTATGGCTGGAGGCTTTTAATTAGATTTCTATCAAGAATAAAGAACAAATAGCCCAGCAGGATGATTTAAAATGTTATGAATTTGGCCAGAAAGGGACTTCAAATGAAATTGTGAACTGCAAAGATAAAACTGAGGAGATGTTGACTGCTGAAAAGGAACAGGAAAATATAAAAGATGGCCTGAGAGCGTCAAAAGAAGCAGCAAGTCTCCACCCTTTGCAGCCTCAAAACTGCAAAAGTGGAAGACTTTGCTTTAAGAAGCCGCAGAGCACTGTGGTCCACAATGAAGACAACATAACATGTTTTTCCCTTAGATTTGGATTCAGAGTGTGCAGCAATACAGTCATTCATCCCCTAAAGCTAAGATCCGATAATGTCTGGCTCCTGCTCCAGCTGGAAGCATACCTTGGTAACCTCCATGTGGCACTGGTTTTAGGTACAGGAAGAATGCAAGAGTTATGGGATTAAAGAGGCTTCCACCCTGATTTCAAAAGGACTGGGTGGCCGGGCAATGAGCCCATGAGAGGGCAATGTATGAAACTGAGTGAAAGCCAAAGGTGAAGTGGAGAGCATGGAAGCTTGGAAAAAACAGGAACATAAATTATCTAAGGAAAGCTGAAAGGAGGGAACAAATCATGTCTAAGGGGAAAACCAAGGGAGCTGTTACCACTAAAAGTGCCACAGGAGTGGAGTCACACAAGCCCTTTGCATCTTACAAATGGCAACGCATGGCTGTAGATGCTGAACATGGAACTACAGTATTTAATGTTTACCCGGCTGGATTTTGGACCTTGTGTGGTCCCATTCCTATTACTATAACTTCTAGAATGAAAATGTTCAAATTGTGCCACTTAATGGTAGAAGTGTTTACCAGTTGCTTTACATGTCAGAAGAGACTTGGAACTTTTACTTCAAACAATACTAAAATTGTGAGGACTTTGGAAACTCTTAGAGATGGATTAAAATACCTTCTGCATAAAGAGATGTGAATGCGTCTTTGAGGGGTAAAGGGCAAAATGCTATGGTTCTAATAACCACATAATGTTGACAGACTTAATATCGATTCATAAGGATTGTTAAACCTGTGTAGTAATGTTTAAGGTGTGAAATGACAATAAGCATGTCTTTTTATCTACAAACTGATTTAAAGAAATATGTCTGATTGCCAAGTTGGCAAGGGTTGGATTGTAATGGCTGATACATTCTGTCCACTTGAGAAGTTTAACTCAGCAGGGGGCCAAGGTCCTCACTTTGTGAAGTCCTTGATCTTGTGAAAGATGAAGGCAAGAAGATGGTAGGGGCAGATAGCTAGCACGCAACATAAAGGAGGAGAAGAGGCTTGCTTTCCACCCTTTTTGCATTTGTGGCTTAGGTTGCTTCTGCCATCTTGAACTGTTGCCTGTGTACTGAGAGTCAATAATCTTGCCCTCCTTAATTTTGGGCATTGGGGATTTTGTCTAAGCAACTAGAGTAGAGCAAGCAAGACACCACAATCTCTCTATGCAACAAAAACCACATGATCATCATGTCTGTCATGCTCATCTTTCTGTGCAAAAGCTCCAGATGCCACTTTGGGTTTCATGAGACCTGGTCTCTCATTCTTCTCAGTTTGCTTCTGTCTCATGCTGGCCAATGTTTGGATCAGCTGTGCTTCTATCCTACCCTCCAAAAACCCAATTCTGCTTAACAGAAATTGTCTGCACCTACAAAGAATACAAACAGAACACTGGCTACATGGGGTTGTGCCAGGGAACTCCTCTGCCACATAGAAGCTAGTTGTTTTGCTGCAATCATTTTCTCAGTAGTATTTGCTCCACCTGCTTTCTCCTATAGCACTTGTCATTTGTCTTGAAAGATCACATCTGATAAAATATTTGTGAACTCCCACTTCCACTATCACCACCTCCACTATCTGATCTATTTGTACTCAGAATTGAGATTACAGGCCCACCCAGAAAACAAAAGCAAAACAAACAGAAAACATCCATGTCAGTGCCCATTTCCTATCAATTTATATAAGCTCTATCTAATATAGAAAGGTATAGGACAAAAGCAAATTGTCCTATAGGGCTGTACAAAAGCAAATTGATCTTTTACCTTTTGCACATTTGTAATATAAGTAAATTAAAATTCACCAGGTTGCATATAGTGAAAATATATTGTAAATATTTATTATGCAAATTTAGAAAAGACACAAATAGGAATACCTAGAAATATATATCCTTATACAATAATGAATATCATTTTTACCTTATACCAAATAAGAACTTCTTAGAAATCTATGAAAATATCCATTTGTCTGGTAAGGAATTAAATTATTTTTCATAATTTTCTAACCCTAATATATTTCTGTACACATTAAATTTTAGTACCTTTAATGCTAATACAAATTGCCTTCATACTTAACCTTACTAGATGGATTTTCTAGTTTTCCACCACCCTTGCATGCATTATTGAATTAATATGCAAGAAAAACTTAATATACTTTGTCTTATTTATGTCTTTATTTAGTATTTCCAGCTTTTTCCTACACAAATAAATACAAATTATTTTCTTTCATTTTAGTTTCCGCAGCATATTTCTTTCTTCCATTTATGCGCTAACACATACATTTGTTATATAATTTTTCTTTTATATTTTGTAGGGCTTGATTTATTTCCTTCCACATAGAAAATGCTTAAAGCACTCAGCATGTTGCATTGTTTTCTAGCTTTTTAAATCTACCTTTGTAGCAATTTCCTCCATGCTTTATTTCCCTTAAAATCTATACCACTTTATTTCTACCAACACCTACGCTAATTTATTTTCTGATTCTGCTCTCAGTTCTCTCACTGCATTATAAAATGTCCCTTGTCCTGTCAACATTTTCACTATGTCTGCAATCCTTCTGCTCTCATAGTTCTTTCTAAAATTAACATAATACAAATGGATCTTCAGTCTTGTCTAATTTTAAAATTAACTTTTATCAGCCCTTTCCTCTCGTAATATGACTTAAGCATTCACTAGATGAGTCTGATTAGTTCATTTAATTCACTAGGTTAGTAGAGTCAGGTATGAGCAAATAGAAATGTTAGATTCATAAATGTACTAAAATAGTATATTTACCATGGATTACACATTATTAGTGCTATAATTCACAAAATAGGGCAAACATTTTCAGGTCTTCAAATCCATAGACTCATTTTATTTCAGGGCTAGAAATGGCAATAAAGATCATCAGCTTCAACTATCATCAAGTGATAAAATCATGTCTAGAATAGACCTTGCCACTATTACTTTCTTTAGTGAAATGTTGTATCATGTACAATGCCGTTTTCTTCTATCACTATTTTGCATTCTTTAAAAATAATAATAAAAAGTAGAAACAAAAAATATTTAAAAAATTAGACTTTGCCAAATGAATGTCCAGTCTCAACTCAGATTTTTAGTAATAGGTCTGCAGAGATAGCTCAGCATGTCTAAGCACCCTCCTAGGCCAGGAAAAAGATGGGGTTTGACCCCCAGTACTGCAGGCTGTGCATGCCCTACCTCACGCATGCCAATCAGGTCACCAGGATTGAGCATGGCAGCATATGCCTGTAACAGATCACTAAGAGTCTGAGCTGCACACTGCAAAAATACATAAGATAAAAAAATTAAAATGATTTCTAGTAATAGAGTACGACATGAATATTTTAATGGTTTGATCCAACTATGAACATCTCAATATAATAATGTAGATTGCTCATCACTTTAGCCCTAAATTCCTTTTCCCATAAGTCTCCTCAAAACATGAAGCTTGGCTCGATCATTTGTTTAGTGTCTATACACACAATGATGCCATCTCTGAATTTTAATTCATCCAACTAATATATTCCCCGTCTCTTCAAACCTTCTGCCTGTGACACTGTGACTACTCTTGTCCTCAGACCTGAAGTACTCTGTGTTTCATTTATGTCTCTTTAAAAATTGGCATCTAGGGTAAACTAAACTTTTGTTAAATTATATCCACTCCCACACATTTAAACATTCTATCATGTTCTATGAAGAAATTTTTCTCTTAATATAAATTCATTTACCACAAAATTAGGTGCAAAATATCTTATTTATATATTAAAAGGGTGCTTTCCTGTGGGAATTCTCTAAGCACCACTTGATGTATTATAGGAAGCTTGTTTTATATGGAAATTATGATGTTTGTCTGCATTGCTTTTTAACTACTTGAAGAATTTTGCTTAATTTCTATGTAGTTTTAAGTTAACTAGAATATTTATGGTTTGAATTTTCTTTTTAGGTCTCAAAATGTTTTGATTTAATTACTGCACATTTGAAGGAAGGGAATGACTTAACTTTCCAATCAGTAATGAGTGTTTAGACTTTAAAAATATAAGTTCACAGTGTTTTGAAATGTCTAATTTGTTTATTGTAGATAAACAGAAATAAAGTAAGGAAGGAAGACAGACAGGTGGGGATAAATGTACACATGTAATACAACTAAGATTTTAAAAGCTCAATTTACAAAATTTGAAATCAGGATATTTCTTTGGTCATAAAAACAGAAAGTGCAAGTAAAAGCTGTCATCACAATATATAAGATCATCACTGAGTGTCAATCAGTGTGTAAATTAGCATAAAGTTTCCTAAGGAAAATTTGTTAATACGGCAAAATCACAAAATATACATCATTTTGATTCAGTAGTTCTGTCCCAGGAATTTGGCCTCATGATATATCATTCTTTGAACAAACTCTGAATATTCATAAATGGAATAATATTTAATCATTAAAATGATGGAAAATAATATTTCCTGCTATAGCACATACTCATTCTATAAAAATACATATAAAATACAGATTATGAAATGCTTGAAAACTGTGCCATACTTCATATGCTGATTTAAGCTCATGAAAAACAAATGTGTATGTTTAAAACCAAACTGCATTGGCAATAATCTTGGTGTTAGAATTATACATTACCTCAATTTTGCTTATCTAGATTTTGAAGTTTCATGAAATAAATATGTTGGACCTGGGGAAATGGTTCAGTGGAATAAGTGCTTCCCTGGTACATGCAAGGGTCTGAGTTCAATGCTTGGTTCCACAAAAAAAAAAAAAAAAAAAAAAAAAAAAAGTTCAATTTAAATAATAAAGTTAGGATAAAACAAGTCTTTTTTTTAAAAAAAAATATGAAGCTTGTTCTGGTTATCACTCATTTGTTGCTTTTCATTCCTTCTAGGACAGATTTTCATGTCCTCAAGCCAGTCTTATGCTCCTTGGCTCAAAGGAACCTAAGGCTATCAAGTAGCTGAACTGCAGAGAACAGAACCATGTTCAGCTTTGTTACTGAGTTTTAACAGAAGAATATACTTATAAAATAAAAAACAATAAGGGTGATATGAAACAAAAAGGGAAGAGGAACTGTGGGGGATCTTAATGCCTCAGTGCAATATTAGGTATTTCCATTTCACAATAAATTTTATGTTATTAATAAGGTTATGGTGTCAGGACAATTTGTAATTGCTATGTCATTAAACAGCTGTATTAACAGTAATTGAACAGGATGAAACATTCACCAAATAAAATGTTATTTAAATACTTTGAAGATGAGAACTCCTTAATCACAAGCTTTGAGGTTTGTATTTGTCATTTATCTTATAATCTTTGATCTGGGCCTTAGGTGTTATACTACAAACACCATTCTCTGCATGTTTTCCAATTTAGTACTATTTTTTAAATTCCACAGATTGTCTTGGTTACAAAAAATAATGTTTGTGTGAACGAAGTACTTTTCATTTGAAGAATTTAATACCACTTTGCTGGTTGATATCATATTAGATGATTTCAGAGATTTGTTATTACTCCAAATACTTATAAATATTTCTCTTAAGTTGTCTTTTTCTTTTCTTGGTTATACCAGAGATTGGACTCAGTATCTTGCACTTGCCAAGCAAACACTTATTCCACTGAGCTATCTGTGCAGCCCCTCTAAATTATCTTTAAAGTAATTTTTCACTTTTAATCTCATTATCTACAAACAGAAATAATTTATATTACTTTAAAAATTAACATTCTCAATGAAGAAACTGTTCCAACAGCTCAAATTCTGAAACCTGAGTAAAGTGTGTAAGTTCATCTAGAACAGAAGTTTTAGTAATTGAATTACACAGTAGACCCATATCTTAATATTTCATTACAGATTCCTTGAAATTATATTTTACATATTTTGCTTCATTTTAAGTCATTATGAAATAACTTGTTATAAGATTCATAAAAATAGTACCTTAATGTTAAAAACAAAACTGTCTTTCAGCATGGTTATAGTATTTTTAGGATAATTAATGCAAGATGTTCAGAAGCAACAGTAAAAATATACAGAGGAGAAAATCTTGTGTTTCTTTTCCTAAGAGTGTAAAACATAAACTATCTCAAAGAAAAAAATAAAGTGATTTTTTTTTTTTCTGAACTTAGCTGGAACAGCTAAGGCCTGACATTTGTATTACAGATTGGCCTAAAGCAAACTTTCTTTACAAATGATTAGCCAGGTCTGTCTTTTTTTTTGTACCACAATTCCTAAAAACAACAAAGGAAAAGAAAAGAAAAAACTGTCTATGTCCTGTTATTTTTGCATAATTCCTAAAATTTCTTCTTTCATGATTTCCAGTCTATAGTCAAAATTCTATTTCTTCCAACAGTCTTTTTTCATTTTTTCTTCTTGAACCTTTCATATCTATCTACCACAGTTTTCTCTGAGGGTAATTATTCTATTTCATTGCTGCACATGTTTGTTTGCCCTTAGAATTTCAGCTGTTTTATACCTCATATTTGCATTTATAAGAAAATAGAGAGATGAACATGATTGAGTGAGAAGCAAATTTCAGGTCACAAAAGGGGCCCACACAAATTATATCTTCTATCTTATGGAACAAAGAAGTAAGTTTCAAATGGCCTCCCTTGATCAGAAACCCAGAAGTTGAAGGAAAACTACCTCCTAAAAACTAAATTTAAAAATGAATGATAATAAGTTTAAATACTACTTACAGGATGATGATTGTGCTCAACACAGAACTAACCTTCCCTGGTGTTTGTGCTTCAGGTACACCATGTAGAAGAGCTGTGCCGCCTTCCAAAATCCATGCTTTAATTAGGCGGTACAGCGTCCCCCTCTTCTGTAGCCCAACCCACTGTGCGCTGTCTGCTACATTATGAGCCTGTTTCCGTGACAGAAATTTGAAAACAGTATTCTATTATTCTATTCTAACATTCAAAGACTAATTACTTGGTTACACTGTAGGAGAATTAGATTCAATTCCTAGAAATTGTAGCATCTAATAAGTCATCTTTATAAAGGGTTCCAATGCATTTTCTTATCCAAGTGAGTTTCTGATGTACTGCATGCAAATGCTCATCTTTGATTGTCAGTTTGTCTGAAATCAAGACTCATGATGTTCTCAAATCATCAATGAATTTCCATTAAGTTCTTTTGACTTCTGCTCTTTATACGTCTGTTTACTATGACCCTGTTTAACTTTAACTTTTTTTCTGATATAAGGAATGCAACAAAACTTACCACTTAACTATTTTAAATTATAAAATTTAAAATTTAAATTTTAATATTCATTTAGTACATTCATAGATTGCAAAACTAATTGCATTCAGGAACATATTTATTATTTTTAAAAGAAACTGCTTGTACACGAAGAAGTAGTTCTCTACTTTTGCCTGTTGCTAGGCCCTGGTAAAGTTCTCCTTTCTGTTTACTTCTCTATTATGCAAACTTTCTATGCAGGTAGACACACGACATGTGCCCCACCGTGGTGTCTAGTAGCTTAGCTTAATATTTTTATGGTTCATACAAGCTGTGGCACATATCAAAACTCATCTTTCATTTGTGGGCATTAATTTCTAGTTAAATGTGGATATACCATATTGGCTTATATCTAGTTTTGGACACTTGGATTCCTTCCACATTTTTGCCCATCACAAATAATAGTACTGTGAATAATCATCTACACATTTTGTGTAAGCATACTTTTAAATCTGTTGAACAGTAACAACTTATAAGAAGAAAATCAAAGTGTTCTAAAACCTAAATTTTATTAGCCAATATGATCATCTGGCTTGAATTTTTACTTTATTTGTCAGTCTTTTATTTTATTTGTCTATCATCCAGGCTATTCATAAAACAAAACAAAAAAATTGGAGAAATGCCTTTAAATACATGAGCACATCCTGCAGGGCACACTGAGGTGCTCATCTCGGAGCACACAGAGGCTCACGGTGACTGAAAACTTACACATCTGCCCTCTCTACCAGGACGCTTACCATAATGCTTACACTGTGTACTCTTACTTTAATAAAATGGGGAAAACAGAACTGCAAACAATGAACACATGTATTCAATGTTTACTACTATTGCTATAATGTTTAATGTTTGTTGCCTCTTACTGGTCTCAATATTCAGATCAAACACCTGAAAATTATGCAAAACATAAATTCACAAGAAAATAAGCTATAAGCTAAAATTGTCTAACCATGATCTGCTGGACAATAAGAAATAAACTTATTAGTATGAAAATCCAATAGGCTGGAATGTATAAGAATAAAGTTTCAAAAGGTAATTTCATAAATTAAGCATGGGTACATGTAAAAACAAATGTAGGAAAAATGGGAAAAGGGATGTGTTGTCATATTAAAATTCAAAACACAAGAAAATCCAAAGATTACAATCAGTATAATAGCTGGTCAAAAATGCGTTGCCCCAAATATTGAAATACTATAATATTAGTGTTGAAAGTTAAACATTTTTAAATCTCCATATAGAAAGAAGAGTCTGGACTAGCAGAGAAATAATACAGTTTGAGAAATGATGTAACTTACATAGGGAAGAATAAAGCACATAGCAAAAATTTAACAAGAAAATGAAAAACATCTAATATCAACAGCACTTAACCAAACATTTTGTTCAAGCAGAAAATATGAAACACTATCATCAAAGTTCATCAAGAGTTGGAAAATGTAAAAACATGTGTGTTGATACATAATAATATTCCCAAGCATGATGGAGAGCTTCAGAGTCCTCTCCACATGGTTGCATTCCATTAGTAACAACCTCATAGCAGCGAGGTACATTACAATATACAATAGACAAAAGTGAACACATCACAAAACATTCAGCATTAAAGGGCTATGTCCCTGAAGAACTTCTAGTCTTAAAATAATTGGGCCATAGGGACTGAGAAGCAAAGTAATAGTAGTAAAGAGTTACTAGGCAGTCGGTAAATGAGGCATTTTATTTGTGTGCACAGATACATAATTTGAAAAATACTATCTTCATGTTTGCTTCACTAATCTATAAATTATGGTTGGAAGAAGTGAAGTAATTTGGCCAAGGCTACATTTCTGCCTGGCTTTATATTCTGACCCAACACTCTTTTCCTTCTTAAAATCCTAGAAGATATCAACAGTGGTAAAAGTGCAACAAATAAATCATTGCCATGGTTTATGTCTGCATGTTCCCCCAAAGCTCCATGCAGTCATGGGGTGGGCTTCTAGAGTTTGTGATTAATTCAGTGTCCAATGCTGGGATTATGGGTGTGAGTGCTACAGCTGCCTGAGGTGATTGCCTGACTGCAACATAAAGAAGGGGAAGAGACTTTCTCGCTGCTGCTTCTCCTTCCTTTTAGCTCTGGCTGTTTTACTGTTTTCTGCTGCCATGAATTGCTGCCCTCTGCCAAGTGTCCTCCAGCCTTCTAGCCAGGTGAATATGGACTGAAGCCTCTACAAAGTGAACTAAATAAACTTTTCCTTCCTTAATTTTGACTGTCAGGTATTTTTGTCCCAACAATGAAAGGAAATTAACCAAGCCAATCACCGAGTTTTGTGATTATTACAGGCTTCAGAAATGAGGCTCTGGAGTCTCTAATATGGCCAGAATTATTATCTAACTTTGCTTGTTAGGTCATAGCAAACTTTTGGTACACAGTCTTCCTGTTTTATTCTATCAGCATGTCACGAACTGTCAAGAGTGTAAAAAACACCATCCAAATTTCAAACTTTTCACTAATAGAGTGAGTAGATGCCTGCGTAGAAAGACTGCTTCTGTCACCATGAGGCTCGCTGGAGGCTGCTGCCAGTGTGATGTGCCTTCCAAGGTGATCAGAACAGAAACCATGTGTGTCACTCTTATAACACTTCAAACTTGTGTCAGGAATTTAAATTCACTGGTGTTGAGCCTCTTAGAATGAGTTTCTAGGAGCTGAGACTCTACTACCAAACTTCTTAAGGAAGTTCTTAAAACTCACAAAGAAAACAGGCAATGAGAAATGGGAATGTTTGGTTTACTCTTTCATATTCTTCTATGTACTCTAGGGACAAGACCATGCATGTTACAGGCCAATACTGCACATCCTACTGTGTATTCACTAGAAGCATGGTTTTTGGAATTACACTACCTGCATTTAGATTTCAACTGCCACTACCTGGGATCCAGGGGGAAAAAGTTATTGTTTTGTACCTTCCACATTAAATTGAAGTTGTGGACCCTGGACCTAAATGGTAGAAACAAGAAAATAAAAACCAGAGAGGAAGCAAAGAAATGTCTCACAATGATACTTTTATAATCATTTTTTTTCTAACAAAAATAACAAAAAGTTTTTAAAGTGTCCTTTCAGCCAAGGGCTCTAGATTCACACCTATCCTTACAACTAATGGTTAATTTGTTCTGATATTGTATTTGATGTTCAAGAAAACTTGATCAAAATGAAATAAATCTTTCCTAAAATGCATATGTAACAACTGTAAGCACAATTTAACGTAGTCTATCTATTTTTTCAAATTGCATATCTCAGTTTTCAGAAGTAGGCTCTCCTTTGAAAATGTTCATTTCATCTGGCTTGACAAAATCTGTGTTATAGCATGAAGCATTGCATCTGGCTTTAGTTATTCAGCCTTCTTTTAATAGAGTTCAGTTTGTTTTCCAAATGCTCCCTTATGAAAAGACCAGGCCTCCTGTGCATAAAGCAACTCATGCTTGTAATTTTTCTGTTTGCACTTGTGTGATGAGCTCTTACTTGCTCTGCAATCCCCTGTACTCTTAACGATCTGATGTTAGTGAGCACCTTTGACGAGACCGCATCCAAGGCATTAATTACACCTTGCATCATATCAGAAAGTACACAGAATCTATCTCAGTGATGGATTAAAATGAAAACAATTCTTTTGTGATGTATGTTTCTCCTTTGATCAGAAAATTAACGTATATTCCAAACTTGACATTATACAATGATGCAGTCTATTGTCATTCCATCTATTAATCCTTAATCTTTATTGGATCAATGATTTCTTTTGTCTGCTTTTGCTAAATTTCAGGCAAATGTTCTGTTTCTTTTAATTCATAGTTGACCATTCTGAGCAATGGACTTCAACTAGTCATCTGGCTTACATGAAAAATACTTTAGTTTGGCACCTTCATTTCAGTTGTATGATTTAAACCTGAATTTTAACTTGATTAGCATTATCTTTAAAGTTCAATCTGTAAATCAAACAAGGACATTGAATAATGACAATGGTGCAATGGCTACTGTTATGGTTTGTGTCTAGTTGTCCCCCCAAAGCCTCATGTAATTATGAAGTGGGGACTTCTAGAGTTTGTGATTAACTCATGATCCACTGGGATTATGTGTGATCCAAGACCAGGATTATGAGTCTTAGTACTGCTGGGATGATGTGTGTGAGTACTACACCCCAGACTGGGGCAGAGAGCCTGAATGGAATATAAGAGACAGAGAGACAGAGCTTATTCAGCAATTGTGCTTTGTTGTCCTTGTTGCTGTTCAGCCCCCATGAACTGCTGCTCTCTGCCATGTGCCTCTCTGCCTTGGAGCCAGCTGAATATGGACTGAAACCTCCAGTAACTGTGAGCTAAGTAAACCTTTCCTTCCTTCATTTTGGGTGTTGGGTATTTGTCCCAGCAAAGAGAGAAGAGGAACTAAGACAGCTGTAAAGACAATATATTTATTTAGGACACATAATACAAGGATCAACCTTGTATTAGTGCTTACTACATTGAGCCCAACAAGGTATTTAGATCTTATTGATTTATTCTATATAATAATATAGTACTATAAAGTATTTATGCATATTTTATTTATTTATTTTGTGTGTGTGTGTGTGTGTGTGTGTGTGTGTGTGTGTTTTCAGCTCAGCCTGTCCTGGGGTCAAGGCTGGCACAGGATGTGGTGCCAGGGGTTGAACCTCGGTCCCTGCATACAGCTTGCCTACGCAGGTGCTTTAGATCACAGAGCTATCTTGCTGGCCCACTTATGCTTATTTTAAAAATGACCAAAAAAAAGGCACAAAACTAGGAAGTTTTGTAAGGCTATGCATAGTGGTTATGGAATTCAAAACTTGCCCATGCATTTAACATTTTTGTCTTTACTACTATACTCAGAGTAGCTTAGCATTCTTCCTTGAAAGGTACAGAGACTTCACACATATATGCACTACTCTCACTCAACAAGTAACTATGCTGTTTCTTTCCATAGTACTGACCAAAAACCTGTTTTATTCTGAGTTTTTCAGTTTTCATGTTAATACAGCAGACAGAGAAATGACCCATATCTAGAGACACTAGGAAAATCTAGATCTGATTACACAGTATTTGGTTCATAAAGGTTAAGGTCAACTTATTTTCCTATTGCATTAGTGGCCAAATGGTGTGTGGATATTCACTAAGACAGGAAGAACAAAATGGAACAGCCTAAGCAAACTCCAAAGATAAGCAATTACTGAAAGCTACTTAATTGATTTTTAGTATTTTGTGCTTTGAAGAAAATAAGAGCATTTTAATTTCTATTTCTACACTGATTACAGTTTTCTGTCTGCTGGCTAGGAAGGGAACTTTGACTAAGATTCTTATTTTGATTTCACAGTCTTTGCAAGTTCACAGTTTTGTGTGATCTTTTTAGACATTTAATGAAAAGTTGAGAGATGTCCTACTATAATACCATAGTCTACAGCCAGAGTCACCTATAAGTCCTGTATAAATCCAAAAAGTTGCTACCTTCTGAAAATATCTGCTCTGAAATCAAAGGTCTCTACCTTTGATTTACAGTTTTCTTATCGACAAAATTTTAAGCCATTATCCTGTGTGCTTTTGGTATTGTGCTGAATCCATTCAATTAGTCAGCCATGCAAGGCAGGAGAAATTGACAGATAAACTCAATAAATAGCATTATGCAGGACTTGCTGAGTCTCCAAACAAGAAGGAAGTAAGCACAAATGAGCCATGTAGGTGCATCTCACCTACAATGGAAAATAATCAATATTTCCCAAGTCAAAAGATAAACCGGGAGGAGAACAGCAGAACTGTACACAATGCAAGTTTGAATGACAACACTGCCAACAATGGTGTCAGGATGAGTAGGTGAATAATTATGCTCATATGCATTCTACGTAAGAATATGCACAAAGTTCTCAAAAAGTGCACAATGATGCCCAACTGTGACTCTGAGAAGAGGAGAAATCCAGGAAGAAAAAAAAATAAATCCAGCATAAAAGCAAAATGTTTTATGAGAGGTGAAAGCTGCTCAAAATGGCAGACTTTTCTGTATTTCTCAATAAGCTGCAGAGGGGGGAATTTGTTCAGCTCCACTGAATATTTTTTGAACTAAGCCATACTTTCCATGAAACTTTTTCTTAAAATTCTCTCTCTTGATATTAAAAGTACTAGTCCAACAAGCATTTTGCTCATGATTAATTTGGATGATAGTGTGCCACCAACATATTTGCACCTTCTAGCCAGGGAGATAGCTCAGCAGCATAAGCACTTGCCTGACAGGTACAACGTCCCAAGTTTGATCCCCAGTACCAGCAAATAAAAAAAAAGAAAGAAAGAAAAACAACACAAAAAAAGAAAAGATAAGACAAGATAAAATAAGACAAGACAGAAGAAAAATCACAGTTGCACATTTTTCTCTAACAAGAAAAGAGAAACAATTAAGTTATGGGCATATATCATACTCACAAGTGGCTGAGGATAGTAATATTATATATGTATCCCTGTAATTCTTAAAATTGTGTTCATAAAAATCTGTATGTCTGGGCTGGCCAGATAGCTCAGTGGATTAAAGTGCCTGCTTAAGTAGACAAAGTGACCTGGGTTTGATTCCCAGCATGCAGTGCCTGTCCTGTGATTGAGACTGGGCATGGTGACAAGTGCCAGTAATTCCAATGCTTGGGAGAATCACTACTGAGACCCTGTAGATCCCGTACTATTTTAAATATATTGAAAAAAAAATAAACCTTAGATTATAAAACCTCTACTCTTGCATTTGGGTATCCTTTTTATCAAATTTACTATTTTTTTCAATCTTGCCTAATTATTCATGTAATATCACTTAAAACATAAATTAATACCTCTGGACATTCTAAGGCAAGTGAATTTTCAAAACCAATTGCACTAATCTATGTTTAATTACTATGAAAGTGATAAAATCAATACAATATGTGTAATACACATAATGATCACATTCATCACAATGAATCTGTATATGTACATAATATTTCTTAATTATTTTTCCCCTAAATTCTCTACCTTCCTTTCAATACTTTCTCCCATTCCCAAGTACAAAACATTTGTTTCCATATTTTCCTTCCATTTCATTTTTTAACTCTTTTCGCTTTCTTCTCCTTCTCTCCCCTGCCCTATGCCCAGGCTTATTTGAACAAGTTCCTGGTAATGCCCAGTGTCTGTCCTTCATTTTGCACCTCATTTTCCCTTTTGGTTACTCACACAAGAGAAACAATATGGTATTTACACTTGGATGCCTGATTTATTTCACCTAAAATTATGCTGTTGAGATGCATTCATTTACCTAAAATTGTTTCAAGACTATCCTTCTTTATAGTAGGAACAACTCTAAGAACATTTAGCCCTCTTATATTTGACAACATGCCCAAACATCTTCAATGGAAAAAAGATAGTGAATTTAATAAATAGTGCTGGGAAAAATGGTTTTCTACATGCTGAAGAATAAATCTAGACCATATTGCTCACCATGCATGAACCTAAAATAAAAATATGTTAGAGATGTAAATATTAAAATAGAAACACTTAATCTGCTGGAAAACAAAAAGTACAATTAGTTGGAAACATAGGTGTAGGCAAAGGCTTTATGAGTAAAATGCTGACTGCAAAGGAAATATTATAAGAAATCAACAACTGAGATCACATAAAATTAAAGAATCTTTTGAACAGCAAAAGAAACCACCAACAGAGTGAAGAGCCAATCCACTCAATGAGAAAAATGTTTTACCAACTATACCTTAGACACATGATTAATATCTGGAATATGTAAATAATTAAAAAGAATTAGGATTCCCAATTTAAAGATTGTCAATTGAAGTGAATACCTCAGTTGTTCTAAGAGATACCTCTTAGATGAAGAGGAACAAATGGCAAAGAAATATATGGAAAAATGTTAAATATCACTGGTCATTCAAGAAATCCAAATTAAAACAACAATGAGATTTTGTGTCCGCCAAGAAATAACTATCATCAAGAAATCAACCAGTGACAAAAGCTGGTGTGACTGTGGCACAAAAGGAACCCTTCTTCATTTTGGTGAGAGTAAATAAATTTGTATGACCACTATAGAAATCATTATGAAGACTCCTGAAAGAAATTAGGACTAGTGTTTCTATTTGACCTAGCTGTTC
Source organism: Ctenomys sociabilis (assembly GCA_004027165.1). Lineage (NCBI taxonomy): Eukaryota > Metazoa > Chordata > Mammalia > Rodentia > Ctenomyidae > Ctenomys > Ctenomys sociabilis. The sequence goes on along the minus strand of PVKA01004486.1, from coordinate 38,376 downwards.
CCCTCTAACCATATTCCCAAAAGAGTTCATGACATCATACCACAGTGAAAGTTACATACCTATGCTTACAGCAGCACAATTTATACTACCCAAATACATCTGCTGGATCTCTTTGGACCCAGCCCCACCCTGGTCTGTGTTGAGACCTTCAGCCCTGCTCAATGGACCCCTCCAAGCTCCTCTATAATCAGCCCAGGTGGCATATGAGTGAGAACTTCCACCTCATTATCTAGATGCCTCTAGGCATAGTCCAAGACCAGGCCCAGCGAGTGTGTAGGAGAGCTTCCACAATCCTCTACACCTGCTAGATACCTCTGTATCCAGCCTAAGACCAGCTTGTAAGTGAGACCTTCAGCCATGCTCTTGGGACCCCCTCCAAACCGCTCCAAAACCAAACCAGGCCCAGCATGTGAGAGACAACTTTCCATGCACTCTCAGGACCCCTCCAGACTCAGCCCAAGCCCAGGCCCTGCTTGTGTGGGAGAGCTTCTGTGCTCCCCTTTTCCTGTTGGATCCCTCTGGATCCAGCCCAGGCCCTATTGGTGAGTGAGTCCTTCTTTCCTGCTCTCTGGACCCATCCAGACACAACCCAAGTCCCGCATACAGGCCTCATGTGAGACTCTGTAGCTGAAGAGAGGCCCCTGCAGAGAGGCTAGGAGCCAGAACCTTCCAGCAAATCCAGGAGCAGAACATCTTGTGAAAGGAGCACATTGGATTCACTTCCACAGGCTTCAGCAGGAAGAAGCTGAGCACAGCAGCCAAGGCACAACAGGATAAATTCAAACCTCATAGATATGCACCGGAAGCTGAGACACTTTGCTAGACCCATATTGACAAGAGCATTCTAACTCTTTCTCTCTTGACTAAGACAGGGGTCAAAAGGAAACCAGGATGAACTAGTCTGCCTGAATAATACCAGTACATCAAGAGGAGGTGATCAGGCAGAACTTAGGGAAGCTAACTTCAATACAAATTTCCAATTTAATATCTGATTAGCTACACACACATAATAATTGCTCTTGCTGTCTGAAATGCAAAACCATTAGTTACAAAAGTTTGTGAACTGCTAAATACCATTACCCATTATTAGTGTTCCTTATTGTAGTTCTGTAAATGCAAAACTATAACTGACTTAACCATATAATCTCTCTAAGGTACAAATTTCAGTAGGTGCTAAGGTTATATCTGCACCAAAGTTCTACACAACTTTCAGAGGTAGTGCTATGCAAAACAACAAAGAGAAGGAGAAAAATGCAGTCTCAGATCCTGAACCCACCCAGAACAAATGCAGAAGACACTAGACAGAAGAAACTGAGAATTACACAGTTGAAATGTATGAATCAATAACATCTGAAGTAAGGAAAAACCTGCAGAAATGTATAGAGGAACTCAGATGAGAAATAATCTCTGAAACAAAAAAAAAATATCTCTGAATCAATGGCATCTAAAATAAACAACTGGAGTAATGTATAGAGAAAATCAGATAAGAATTAATCTCTGAAGTAAAAAAAAGAGAGAATAACTATAAAGAATTAATAACTGCCTATCAAGGAGACACTGATAAAAAATTGAAAATAGAAAAATGATAGACTACTTGAGTGAGCAATATAGGAACAAAATAGATAACATGAAGCAGAGTCAAAGCAATATACAGGAATCAATCACAGGCTTGCAAAACCATTTCAGTTAAAGTGAAGATAGAGTTTCAGATCTTGAAGATGCTGTCACAGAGAGTGAAAAGTTAAAAAAAGAACTCTTAAAATCAACAAGAATGCAAGAAAAATAATTCATCACCTGAAAGACAATGCAATGATGAGCATGAGACTAATAGGCATCAACGAGAAAGGAGTCAATACAAATGATATAAAAAATAATATGGGCAGAAGTAATTGTAGGAAACTTCCCAAATTTTGGGAAACAATCTGATACTCATGTAACCAAAGTATACAGATCTCCAAAGAATAACAACCAAATTAAAAACACACCGATGCATATAATAGTTAAGATGCCAGAAATCCAGCACAACAACAATATACTGAAAGCTGATAGAGAAGAGAAACAGATCACATTTAAGGAAAACCCATCAGAGTAACAGCAGACTTCTCTTCACAAACCATGAAGTCAAGAAGATCATTGCCCAGAGTATTGCAACTCCTCTGTGAAAACAAATTCTAGCCCAGATTACTATATCCTGAAAAACTCTTTCAAACTTGATGAAGCAAAACACTTCTATGAAAAAGAACAACTAAAGAATTTCATGACAATGGAGCCAACCATATTCAAACTACTAAAAGTTATTCTAGAGAGACCAAAATGAATAGAACTCCATGAATGAAAATGGAAGTAACCCAGCAAATAGGGAAAACAATGAAACACAGGAGAAAAATGAATAAATAATAGATTAAATAACTGGTAAATAACATGTCAATAACAACTCAATACATCTCAATTATAACCATCAATGTAAATGAACTCAGTTCAGCAATTAAAAGAAGTAGACTGGCTCACTGAATTAAGAAACAAAATCCAACAGTATTCTGTATACAAAAACACACTTGACTCATAAAGAAATTGATAGGATAAAAGTCAAAGGGTGGAAAACAATACTACAATGCCACCATCTCAGAAAAAAAAAAAAAAAAAGGTAGCAATCCTTTTCATACACAATCTCAACTTCAAGCCAAGAATGATCAAACAAAATAAAAAAGGCCACAGCATATTGGTTAAGGGAAAAATCCAACAAGAGGTAACACACATAAATATGTATGCACCAAACAAAGGAGCACACAACCATATAAGACAAATCTTGATGGACATGAAAAATCTAATATCGAATGTGAATATCTTAAAAGGCTACCTTAAAAGCCCTTTGCCCCCAAAAGATAGGTCAAGCAGAAAAAAAAAAAAAAAAAAAAAGATTAGCAAAGAAGTACCAGAACTGAAACAGAACTTAGAATAAATGGACTTTGTGGTCATATATACAGTTTTCCGCCAAACCACAGACGAATACCCATCTTTTTTATAGGTGCACATGTGTGATTGTCTAAAAATAGACTACATACTAGTCCATAGGTCATGCTTAAGTATATTTAAGAAGACAAAAATTATTGCATGGATATTATCAAACCACAGTGCAATGAAACTGGAAATAAATAATAAAAGAAACAAAAAAAAAAAACTCCACAAATACATGGAAATGAAACAACACCTTCCTCAGCTACCAATGGGTCAGAGATGAAAGTAAACAAAAAATTATACAATATTTACAATTCAATGAAAATTGAAGCACAACATTTTGGAATTCATGGGATGCTATGAAAGCAGTTCTTAGAAGGAAATTTATAGCTGTTAACTGACACATTGGGAAAACAGAACAGAAACAACTAAAAATCCTAATGCTACAACTTAAATGTCTAGAAGAGTAAGAGCAAACCAAACACAGGGCACAAAGGCAAGAGGAAATTATAAAAATAAGAGCAGAAATTTGTTCACTCACACAAAGAAAACAATTCAAGGACTTGATGAACCAAAAACCTGGTTGACATTAAATAAAACTGATAAGCTCCTATCTAACCTTACCAAAAGAAGCTAAGGAAAAATACAAGCAATAAGGAAGGAAAGGGGCGAAATTACCACAGATCTAGTGGAAATTCAGAAGATGAATAATAACTACTTTGAGAATCTTTGCTCTCACAGAATAGAAGGCACACAAGAACTGGAAAGATTAAAATTACCAAAGCTGAATCAAGAATATATAAGAACTCTCAATAACCCGATAACAGCCAATAAAATACAAAATGTAATAAAAAGCATAACAACAAAGAAAAGTCCAGGTCCAGATGGATTCAGAGCTGAATTCGATAAGAAATTTACAGAAGATATAACTCAATACACCTCAGCCTCTTCAATGAAATTGAAAAGGAAGCAATCCTCCAAAAATCATTCCTGAAGGCAAGTATTATACGGATACCAAAATCAGCAAAAAATTCAATCACAAAAGAGAAGTACAGGCCAATCTCCCTCATGAATATTGATGCAAAAATCCTTAATCAAATACTAGCAAATAGAATACAGCAAATCAAGAAGATTGTGCACCATGACCAGATAGGATTCATCCCAGGGATGCAAGGATGGTTCAATATACATAAATTTATATCAATATAGCCAAATCCAAAAACCACACAATCATCTCAACAGATGCAGAAAAGGCTTTTGACAAAGTCCAACACTCATTTATATTCAAAGTCCTACAGAAAATTGGAATAGATGGTCTCTACCTCAATCTGATAAAAGCCATCTATGACAAATCAATGGCTAACATAATTCTCAATGGAAAAAAAAGTGAAAACTTTTGGTCTTTGATCTAGTACAAGACAAGACGTCCTCTATCACCACTCCTAATCAATATAGTTCTTAAGTCATTAGCTGGAGCCATTAGACCAGTCAGAGAAATAAAAGGAACAAGAATAGATAAAGAAGTTAATCTATCATTTGCAGAAGACATGATACTTTACTTGGAAGGCCCAAAAAACTCCACCAAGAAGCTACTTGAATTGATGCATACATTCAGTAGCATAGCAGGATACAAAGTCAATACCCCAAATCAATACCATTCCTCTACACAGATAACAAACACACTGAAAGGAAAATTAGAAATTAGAGAAACAATACCTTTTACAAGGCCACCGAGAGGGCAAGGCAGTTGGCTCAGTGGAATAAGTGCTTCCCTGGCAAGTGCCAGGGTTCAAACCTGAGTTCGAACCACAGTTCAGAAAAATAAAATAAAATAAAATAAAATAAAATAAAATAAAAGAACACTGCAGAAAATGAAATACTTAGGACTTAATCTAAGTAAAAAGTCAAAGATCTATTTAACGAAAGTTACAAAACTCTATAAAAAGAGATTGTAGAGGATTTCAGAAAATGGAAAAATATTCCTAGCTCCTGTATATGAAGAACCGACATTGTGAAGATAGCCATACTGCTAAAATTGCTGCACAGATGTAATGCAGTCCCTACCAAAATACCACCAACTACCTCACAGACCTAGAGAAATCATTCCTAAAAGGCAATCCTGGGCAACAAAGACAAGGCACAAGGCATTACAAATCCTTAATTGAAACTATACTACAAACCACTGTGAGAAAATTAGCATGGTACTGGCAAAAAAAATAACAAAAACAACAACAAAGAAAAAACAGACCTGACAATCAATGGTATAGAATAGAAGGTGCAGAAGCAAGTACAAATACACTCAGCCACCTTATCTTTAACAAAGTGGGCAAACATGCTAAATGGAAGAAGGATAGCCTCTTCAACAAATGATGCTGAAAAAACTGGCTCTCTACATGCCAAAAACTAAAACTTGACCCAGCTCTATCACCATGCACTAAGCTGAAGTAAAAATGGATTAAAGATCTAAACATTAAAACAGAAACACTAAATCTCCTGGATGAGAAAGTAGGAGGAACTCTTGAAGACATGTGGGTACACAAACAGTTCATGAACAAAAATCAAACTGCTGGACCCAGGGAGCAAGCTCAATAGAATAAGTGCTTGCCTAGAAAGCATAGGGTGAGGAGTTCAATCCCTGGTACCACAAAAAAAAAAAAAAAAAAAAAAAAAAAAAAAAAAAAAAAAAAAAAAAAAAAAAAAAAAAAAAAAAAAAAAAAAAAAAAAAAAAAAAAAAAAAAATCAAACTGTATAGGTAACACTTAAATAATGAACAACTGGGACCTCCTCTTATTCAGAAGTTTTGCACATTAATAAAAATTAGAAACAGAGTGAAAAGACAACCCACACATTTGGAAAAAATCTTAACTAATAAGCACTCAGACAAAGTCTTCTCTCTAGAATTTATAAAGAACCAAAACATATTGGGGATCCAAAATTTAAAGATCCAATCCAGAAATGGGTATCTGAGATGAACACACACTTCTCAGAGGATGAAATTATAGAAGCTAATACATGAAAATGTGCTCCATATCACTACCCATATGTGAAATGCGAAATAAAACAACAGTGAGATACTATCTCACCCAAGAAAGAATGGCTATCACACAAAACTCACTCAACAACAAATGTTGGAGAGGTTGTGGGGAAATAGGAACCCTTCTCCAGTGCTGGTAGGAATGTAGACTGGTGCAACCATTATGGAAATCAGTGTGGAATCTCCTTAAAAAGCTAGGAATAGCTTTACCCCCACTGGTAATTTTCCCAAAAGAACTGAAAACATCCCATCATAATGATATATGTGCACTTATGTTTACAGCAGAACATTTGTGATAGCCAAAACTTGGTAGCAACCGAAATGCACATCATCTGAAGAATCGATAGAAAAGATGTGGTATTTTTATACAATGGAGTATTGCTCAGCTATAAAGAAAATAAATTCAAAGTCTTTGTATATAAAAGGTGTGACTTGAAGTTATGCTCCTAAGTGAAATAAACCAGAACCACATGTGTAAATATTGTAGTCTCCCTAGTGTAAGAACTCAAAAGAAGAAATAAAAATTGACAGGTAGAACAGAGCTAAAAGAAAACTAAGAAATAATGAAGAGAGAACAAGGAAACTGCTAGGAAACACGACAGGGGCAAAACCATACACTTATATGCACAACATGGTTAAGCAATGATCCTGAGAATTTTCAGCAGGTTTTTGAATCTAGCAGTTAATTGGTAGGATTCTCACCCTGACTAACTATACATGCTGATACCTGTGAGCTCAGCAACTGCATTGAAGATAGCAACATATAATTCTAGGGCCATGCTTGGAATGCCTGTCATTCTGGTCTTGTAAATACATACTGTGTATCATGTCATATCAATTACTGCCATACTGTCTCTCAAGTAAATATTTGTTTAAAAAGAAAACAAAGGTAATAAATGAAAGCAAGAGACAAGAAAAAATGGCATAGCACTATCCTGCTACAATGTTTTACATGGTTAGATTTCAAAATTTTGGTGTAAAAATTTGCAATTGCTTATTTCTATTTTTTTTACTATTTTTCATGTATTTTTGTCATATTCTGGATGTATTTAAAGTTTACAATATCAATAATTGACAGAAAATACTTGCTCCATGTTATGTTTAAGGCATTTGATATTCAGACAGATACTGATGTTAAGTTCAACAGCCTATGTTCTAGCTTCATAATATCATTATGCTTCTCTTCTGGAGGGTTAACAACTTAAGTCTGCAGACCAAAAATTTAGAGTAAAACAAAGGCTACAAGGATAGCCAACATTTTGGCCCTAGCCTTCAAGGTTAGTGAGGACTCAGGACATAAGGGAACCTGTGCTATAATATCTTATGACTCAGTGCTCTCCCAAATTTCCTGTTCAAGGAAATTATGGCACCACAGAGGAAACTGATCAACAATGCAGTGTGTGCCTAAGGAGAATCACATGAAGAGAAAACATTCTCTCAGACTTTCACAGAGAGCAAATTGGTCAAGCAATGGCTATGCCTCATTAGCATGGCCTATACTGACAAAAGATGTACAAACGGTGGTACAGGGTTTCAGGGTAAGTCCCGAGGGGATTTGACTGACCTTGTAAATACAAAAGGTACATGTTTTGTTATATAGGTCTTGGTTTATCTTGGTCTTAAACATCCAGCAGAAAATTGTAACCATGATGTATGAAAAGTAAAGACATGTTAATATGCTGAGCTGTAAAAGGCTCAAGTCAACAATTTGTGACATTGCCAGTCATACAGATAACCCACTATTATTATAGACTTCTGGACTATATTGGATTACTTTGCTGAACTGTGCATTTACAATATATGAATGGCAATGTAATACACATTGCTGACAAAAGTAAACAAAAAAGGGGATATAAATGAAAGTCCAGGGGCTGGGGAGAGGCTCAGTGGAATAAACTCTTCCCTGTCAAGTGCAAAGGCCTGAGTTCAATCCCCGGTTCTGTCATAAATAAATTAATAAATGAAGGTCCATTTCATAGAAAATAAAAGAAAAAAGAATATATATCTGTATGTACAAAATAGCATAGATATACAATTACTTTCTCTTAGTTCAATTAGAGGAAAATTTTGAACTAATAGTGTTTAGATATCATGTCGCATCTTGTACTGTAATAACTACTATAAAAACTACTATATGCAATGTATTAATTATTGTAACTGTCCTACTAACCTGTTTTGAAACTATCTCATTGCTACTTCTTTCTCAATAAAATATAAAAAATATAGTAACCAAATCTTGAAAATATCGTATATGTCCATCAACAGAAGACTGCATAAAGAAAATTTGATATTATATACCAAAAGGATTTTTTTTTGCCTGAACCAGGGATTGAACTCAGACTCTTGCACCTGCCAGGGAAGTGCTTATTCTACTGAGCTGTCTCCTTATCCCCACAAAAAGCAATTGTTTTAAGGAGTGATTTTAATATGGACCATCATATAAATACATCACAAAATCTATTTACTAAGAACATATATTTCCTTGGAAAGAGCCTAAACGCCCATCATCTCAGGAATGGAAAAAAAATATATGATATTTTTTAATACAATGGAGTATTGTTCAGCTATAAAGAATGATAAACTTGAAGCTACTGTAGGTCAATGGATGCTATATTAGGCTAAACTACTAAGTAAAATAAATCAGACCCATATGTGTAAACATCAGCCTGTCTCACTAGTATAAAAACCTGAAAGAATAAGTGAATCTCAAAGGTATAATAGATATAGTAAAACAGAAAGAAACTGAAAAAAAGGATTAAACAATGAAGATGAGGGAAAGGAGAAAAGATAAGAAAAAAAGGAAAGGGAACAATGAATATATATATATATATATATATATATATATATATATATATATATATATATATATATATATATATATATATATATATATATATATATGGGATAGCTGAGGTGATTGCACTACTAATTTCCAGTTTTTGGAAAAGCAGCAGTTAATGTTTAAATTTTTTACTTTGATTAACTCTATATACTAATATCTATAATTTGAGCAACTACATCACAGATAGCAATATGCAGCACAAAAATCAAGGTCGAATACCTCTCATCTAGTTCTTCTAAATGTGTAGCATTTCTAATGTCTTATTTATTATTACTACACTTTCTTTAAAATAAGTTTTAAAAAGAAAGTAAAAAGGAGAAGAAAAATAATTAAGGTTTGTTGTAAGGAAGAGTTAATGTTTAATTATTTGACCAGTTCTACATACCTGTATCTGGTACTTTGAATAACACATTTCACAATAACAACACTTGTGAAAGCCTTATAGGTTTCTGCTAACAAGTACTGTTTCTCTTCTCTATAACTGATGGAACTCTAATTCCAAAGCCTTTTCTGGGGTACCAGGGATCAAACTTGGGATGTTAGTTTACCAGGCAGGCACTTATGCCACTGAACTGTCTTTCATGTCCCCAAAGGCTTATTTTTAATGACTATATCACATTACAAAAGCAATATCGGAGAGTCCAATCACCATCTTATCCCCAGAGTTGGAGTGTCAGTTTTAAAAGACAATGGCAACAAAAATTCCATATTTGACAACTTTTCAACACTCTTTGCAAAGAGTAAGTAATCATTACTTTAAAATGAATAGGCTGGGCAGATAGCTCTGCAGAGAAAAGTGTCTGCATAGGCAGACACAGTGGCTGGGGTTCAATCCCCTGCATGCCTGTAGGCCTGACCCCTAGGTCCCACTGTAACAGCGGCATGGTGGCACATGCCTGTAATCCTAGTGCTTAGGATGCTGAAAAGAGGAGGATTTCTACAAGTCTGATATATTTAGTGAGGCCCTGTAGACCTTGTACTAAATACATTGGAAAAAAATGAATAAGGATGAATCCAATGGCCAGGGAGAAGGGATAGGACACACTTGGGAAAAAAAGAAACTTTCCAAGTAAACAAAGAATAAATTAAAACACTTACATGGATTTGCTATAAAATTAAATTTGAACTTTTTTATGACAATTGTGGTAGTATAAATTGACATGAAGAAGGATATTCATCAGAGTATAGTCACTATAATTTAATGCACAAATTGTATAAGATAAACTATAAATGTCTACAGTCAGAGACTGTTGTCATGCATTGTTTGAATCTACAACTATTTGATAAACAAGACCACTTACATGATGAAGAAAGACAACATATGAAGTGTGATCAAATGTACAGTGAATGTTTAATTTGTCAAAAATTATTACAGGACTGGTCAAATATTTCAGCAGATTAAAACACCTGCAAGAAGGTTCTGGGGCCAGGGATTCGATCCTAGGGCCTGCCATGCCAGCCCCGACCCTGGGGCATGCTGAGATAGCAACTGAGACTGGGCTTGGTGACACCTACCTTCAATCCCAGGTCTTGGAAGGCTGTAAGCAGGCAGATCACTATGAGTCCGATCTAGTAGTGAGATCAATAACACCGTGTAGACCCTTCCCTAAAAAGAAAAAAAAATTATTACAGTAAAAGACACATTACCATTAATTGACCTCCTAATGTTCAAATTTCCTTTAAACATACTTATTTCATCATTCCTGACACTTTATGAGGCTGTTCTAAAAGTTCTAAGTGATGACTATTGTTATAAAGTATGCTAAAAGCTACAGTGAGCACAGTTGTGAATTGATATACAACAAAAAGGCAGATTCATAAAAGCACTGCCCTCATCCACTTTATTCACTGACCATGTCACAGCTCAACCTCTGGCTATTCAACAAGTAAAAATGATCTTGAAAGGTAAATGTTTTCAGTGGATTCAGAGCATGAAGGCAGCCACCACAGCACAACAAAGGACAAAGTGCTTCCAAAAGTGGCAAATGATGGTATAAGCATGTGAGAGCAAGATGGAGTATTCTGGATAGGGTCAATGATAATGTCTCTCGTTGAAATACTATTTTTAAATGGAAGCATCCATATTCTCAATTATCCCTTGTACCTCAGCAATGGAATTATATCCATGTCATATTGGTGAAAGGAAAATGGTTGGTGATACACAGTCCATTAAAAAAGAAAAGCAGTACATGGAAAGATCCATTAGATAATTTCCAAAGGAAAAAGACTAAAATCTTAGTAAGGTCATTTCAGAATGGTAGATTGTGGATAATTCATAAAAATTTATGTTTTCTATTTTGCTAGAAATATCTCTAGTGAACTTCATTACTTTTATAATCAGAGAATGTTGTAATTCTCATTTTAAGATGTCAAGGCAAAAATCAAGAAAATATTCATTAAAATTTATCATAGGATTATAATATTTTAGTAACATCTTTCATGATTATAAAATTCTTTGATTACAAATTTATAATCATACTGAAATAATACTTTCAGCATAACATGTTTTTCCTACTTAACATCTTATGACCATGTTTCCATATTTCCAAATATTCCTCAAAAACATGGTTTTAAAAGCATTTAGTATTTGTTGTATAATATATTTGTATGCAAAGAAATAAAATAACAGAATCTCAGTTCACATAAAGATGTTTACAGAATACAGCCCAGACACCAAATTAAGTCGAGGTTCACAAGTCAGAAACAGCTGCCTTATAATTATCTGACTCTAATTTTATAAGTGGGCAAATCCCACAGGTGACTCAAATGTAGAATATCAACAGATCATACTCACAGGTAGTGGTTTAAACAAAGCAATCTAGAAGGGAGAGTCTAAGTAGGATGTCTATCTGGAATTATACTAATACTTTCTTCAACAAGATCCTCTAATGAATATTGTTCTTATAAAGTAATAATAGCTAATTACACAGAACATTGCAAATATTAACAGGTTACTTCTTTACATCTATGGTGTGGTCCCACTATTATTTCTATAAACAAAGAAATGCTCTCAAGGAATATGTGGAGACACAGGAAAAGCCCAAAAAGGAAAAAAAAAAAAAAAAAAAAAAAAGCAGAAACTCAAGGAGGCTCCTCAGGAGCAAGGAATGGATAGTCCATCTGTCTCTATTTCCAAACACAAGAAAAAGAAATCTTTTTCCCAGGAAGAGTTGATCAGTAGTGATCTAGAAGAGACAGCTTGTGGCAGCCCAAGTCCACCCAAAGAGAAGTCTTCACCCAAAGAGGAAACAGATAATGAACTAGAAGAGGAAACACGAAGTGTCCTCACCCAAAAAAGAAAATTGTCCTCTAAGGAAAACCCAGTCAGCAGTGGACCTGAGCAGGCTGTGGGCAGCTACTGCAGTGCCAAGAAGAAAGAAAGAAAGAGAGAGAGAGTGTGAGGGAGAGAGAGAGAGAGAGAGAGAGAGAGAGAGAGAGAGAGAGAGAGAGAGAGAGATCTTGCTGTTATACTCCATTTGCTCTTACCAATGAAATAGTATCTAGAAAATAAGACGATTTTGTTATTTAACACAAAGGGGAAATAAAGAAAGATGTCATACTTGCCCATGCTGAGATTGATAGAAAGGTAAATTTGAATAGATTTATTAAATGAACACACAAAAAAGTTTCCAGAGTCACTATAGACTGTTTTCCTATGACTTGCATTTGTTCTGCTACAATATCACTCACAGCGTTTAAATCCTGAAGGTTATAGGGGGGGAAAAAAGCAGGACAGATATGTTCAGCTTTAGAAAACAGTACTTGTGTAGATAATTATAGCTTGCAAACCTGTGCGCTAACTAACATCTCACCCGGTAACGATTGCTCAGTTGCAAGGTGAGCACCAGCATGTGAGGAGACAACTGAACTTGAGAACAAGCAAAAATCTCACAAGAAGGAAGCGAGCCATGGCCTGGCATTGCCAGGACCTTCACAGGACCATAAATATCCCAGATGGTCCTAAGACCCTTCAGTCTTCCTCAAGCAATCACACTGTTCTTGCTAGAAAATGAGCACATTGAATAATATTCTCTCTTCTCTTTATCATTATGACTGGGAACACGGATGTGCTGACACAACATATATTAACAGTTCTTCTGGGTGATCCTATTCAAAACCATCTGCAAAGAACCTCTGAAAACAAAAGGGAAGTGGGTTCCCTTAAGACAGAACAAGAGCTCCTATTGCATACCCACAGGTAAAGCCAAATGATGTACTTATAGATGGACATCCCTATGTTTTTATATGTCCCAGTCTCTATCCCAAACTTGTAGGAACAATAGGCATACACATTTGATACAACAGGAGGAAGAAAACTAGTAGTGCTTAAAGATTCAATACACATCATTTTTTCATGAGAAATAGTCATTTTCTACCGAGTCTTACTGTCATCATTTTTTTAAAGATGGAGGGGAACTTATAATTCATCAAACCTATGCTGAAATCCTAAGTAACAGTGTTAATATAAACCATGATTTCAGACATAATTATGTTTAAACAGTTACAGGAATTCACTGAAGAAAGATACAGTTCTTTCAAAGACCTCATCTTATCATAATTCCCTTACAACTCCACGTTGAATTCTTAAGGCAATTCCAAGGGGTATCATCAAGCTGTTACAGTGCTCAGAGCCACCTACACAGTATGCCTTTTATGCTCTTCTGAGAGAAGAACATTTCCTGTCTGTCACTCTTAGTCTGGGGAGCTAATCAGGACCCAGCACCCCACTTAGACTCTGGGACTGAATAAAAAGCCATTTAGAGATGCTGAAACACACACTGTGGAATTGCCAAACTGTGGAAATTCTTCCAGGAGAAAATATCTTATTTCAAGAATATAAATGAATTAATCAGCAAGCTCACTATCCCATGCTAGAAACATCCTTGATTAAATTTAACGTAGCGAATTTCTGCAATCATTACCAAACTAACCATTGATTAAACAAAGACCTTTTAGTGGTGATTTTTTATTGTAAGTTTATTTCTGCTCTTCTTTGAAGGGCACACCTCTGAAATGTTGCTGATTTGGGGGACACTATCACATTGGGAATTCAGTCTGCATCGATGTCACAAGGCCAATTGGCTCATTTACAAACAAAGTAATGAATGAATCAGTCATGTAGACAGCAACCTATTTGATTTTTCTGTCATGGGGTCACTGAATTTTTGTTGACTTATGAATCGGTACAAAAACCTATTAATCATTAAGTAAATCCCCACATTATTTTCCTCTTTCCACCTATATAAAAAGAGGAGAAACTAACACAGGCTATTAAGCCTAGATAAGAACTGATGGATAAAGCACATGCCAAGAAGATGGTTTCTTACATTGACCCACTTTTATCTATAGTGATGAGTAAAGAAGGTTAGGGAGTCACAGAATATGTTATCAAGTAGTGATTATTATGTTATGTTAGTCCACTAGTGATTATTTTCCTTTCATAGAGAGATAGACAGAAGACAAAGAAACAGACAAAACACAGACAGACAGATATCCCATCAATTCAAATGTAATTCATGAAATAAACCCACTTATGGAGGCAGAGAATGAGGTCTAACAATTAATTCTTCATTTACTGAATTCCTATGAAGCAGCAGCATTTATAATAAAGAATCAAAGTCTTAGCCCCATGGGACTTACATGTCAGTGGTAATAACTGAAGTATACCATTTCAGTATTGAAAATATTTCCCCTCATACTTCCTCTGATGCTCTCTAAGTCTTATGGAGGCACATTCTTGTAAATGATATACATTCAAAATTGTATTTGTAGTATAAAAGTTGGATGGAAAATCTCTAGTACTGACTCATAATAGAGACATAGGATAGTTCTCGGAAATCAAAGTATGAGAGTAAAAAGAGAAGTTCCCTTCCCTTTATAGTCAAAATAAAGGCCTGGTTAATGTTCTCTGTCTTATGTAGCAGGCAAGCATTAATACATTAAATGTGCATTCAAACACTTGCTCCATCATGTAAGTTGGATGGCATATTTGACTGTGCTTTGAGTAAAAGGTGGATGTTAGGATACCATTTGTAGACCCAAAACATTGATTTTTTTTATCTCACAATCAACATCCATTCCATGATCAACTATTATGGAGTAGTGTCTTCGAGTTGGTGCTGATATACACATAGAGTATATCTTGAATTCAATTTATTCACTCATCACAGAGATAGCCACTGCTGCAATGTACACCCAAGAAGTAACAGATTACAAAAGAAATTTTTACAGTAGAGCAATATGCAATGACTATTATGTTTAAAACAAAAGCTTTGGAACTCTGAGACTTCTGGGTGGTAGAGTCAAAACCAACAGAGGGTTTTTTTTAAATTGTATATAAGAAAATCCAATAATCTCAGAAAACAGAATATGTTACCTTATGAAGCAATGTTTGCTTTCATGTAGTTTTTAAGGAATGTTTTTCAGGATGGTCATTACAGCCAATTATAAATCAAAGAGATAAAGATAAAAGATGGATTAAAAAGGACAGTGTCATCCAATCCAGCAATTTTACATTTTCAAATTTTTCTTTGCTTATAAAGTTCATGAATCATGGCTTAGATGTGAATTATCATGTATAACTGAGATGGTATGTTTATAATAATATATGACTATGCAACAATATCTTATTACAAATTGGGATGCAATTCAAATATTCTTTTCATTCTAAATGAATCTCTCCTGCTTTGATTTGTATACATCATTTCAGGATTACACAAACCAGCTGTGAAATTGCTGATTAGTCTTCAGTATGAATTTCTTTGTTAGGAAAGAAAATGATTCTTTGAAACAGTCTTTGGTCTCTGAAGAGAGTAGATATCTCTGCTTTTCCAAACACACATAGGTCAATTCAAAGAGAACCTATGTATTTCTTAAGTGAAAGGCAATGTCACCTCAGGATATGGTTCTTTCAGCAGCTGTTACACTATAATTCTGTCCACGACAGTTGTGTTTGGCATAGGAGCCAGGAAAGGAGTTGAATGCTATCTTTTACACACAGGGGAAGTTCACTCATCAAAAACGTTTTACACTCCTGAAAAGAAAATTCCCCTGGAACCATTTTTTTCTTTGAGACAGGGAGGTCCATGCCAATAAATGTATTTAATTTTTAATTTACTTCCCTTTAAAAACCTGTATAGTACTGTTCACTCAGGTTTTGCAATTGCACCTTTGGTTTATCAGTATTGGAGAACCAACATTTTTTATTTATCTAAAAAGCCCATGCCAAGCATATTAACCATTTCACTGTGGCAGTGGCTACTGCTGTCATCCCTTGTCCTCCTCCTAGAAGTCTGACAATCCTGAAAAAATACCAATAGGGTGGCATTTCTAAAACACTCAAAATAGCATCACTATTCTTTACCACTGAATCAGTTTTCATAGATGGCACTGTACATTCCTCAGTGGCAGTGCTCTTTAATTAAATATTAATTACTTTGCTCCTACCACATGTTAACTACTCATCTCAGATAGACAGGGACACTGAAACACAGCTATTCACCTGGAACCAAATCTCTATCCTGTGAAGTTAGATTAGACTTTTTTAAGAAACAAAAGGCTATCCTAGGAAATAGGAAAGAAACCAGGATAAAGGTATTGAACAAAATTATTTTGTAAGTATTGAATAGTAAGTCAGAAACTCATTCCAAAGAATATAAATCATACCTCAATAAATGATAATAAAACAGCAGCCACTATGGGAAAACAATATTATAATGACCAGGTACCAAAGATGTTCAGTTCCTACTGGATGAGTGAAGAGATGACAATAAAGTGCATTTTCTTAAAATTTTAAAACTTACTCTCATTTTAAGTCATAGTCTGCATTTAGGAAACATAATCTCTCTCCCTGTGTATCTTTAGTGAGCATTTATTCATTCTTTGGCACTGCTATTCATCTGTGACATCATTGTTTTATTGTGCATGGTTCAAACCTACAATGTAATTCAGAACCTATTCAAAAAAGCTCTTTATTATAAATACAGAACATACTAAAATTAATGTTTGTGAAGGATCACATTGCCAATTCTTCTTTGCTTACACATAAAATAAAGTTTAGCTGGTGACAGGGCTTCAAGAATACGGATTATTACCTTTGGAACCACAGTAGCATGTGATAAACATTAATAAAAGAGATTTATCAAAGTAATTATATACATTTTCCTGTAAGTAAATGAAGATCTATTTTTTATTATTCATTATTTTGCTGCTTGGGATGTGACTATGTCTAAATTCCAATCTGCAAACACAGGATAAAAATTATATTATAAAGACTATATGACATATCCTTGACATCACGAAACTTCATAGCAGGCTTTCATTACCTACTTCAATACCGATTGAAAGAGAAAGAACACTTTTCCTCTTATTGACCTCTGCACTTACAGGGTTTTTGTCTATGATAGAAAAGTCTAATACCAAGTAATATGGCAGGAAAAGAAGTGCTATTTAAAGTCTTCTTGAATCTGATAGGATTACTAGTAATGGTCCAGGGTGAGGGAAGTATATTTGCAAAGCAAACTAAACAGAGACCTGCAAACAGTTCTTCACATCTTTGCATATCTCACTTTTGTGAACTTCAAATATATTTGGGACAGTGGAAATACAATATAAAATTCTCATTTGATCTAGAAAAATATGGAGCAGAGGCTTCCCAGG
Organism: Ctenomys sociabilis; assembly: GCA_004027165.1. NCBI lineage: Eukaryota > Metazoa > Chordata > Mammalia > Rodentia > Ctenomyidae > Ctenomys > Ctenomys sociabilis. The sequence continues at coordinate 20,887 of PVKA01004486.1, read as the reverse complement.
ACAAGTCCAATGTTATAAAACCTATACTTGCTTTAAAAAGAACTTCCATTGTATGTTTCCTGTACTTGATGGGAAAGGCTTTTATTCTCTTACATAAAGTAATAGAAGCTCTAAGTATGCTTTAACAGTGCTTTATTAGCTAGGCAATATCTGTGACACACAATTAATCTAGAACAAAGATTTTTAGTTCTTCGAAGTACACGATGAAGATAAAATTGAGAAGCAAGACAAAATGATTGGAAAAATTGCTCCAGTTGTGGATACAAAGCAGCAAACAGAAGAAGCATTTTAAAACCTTCACTTACATTTTTTGATATAGTGTGAGTTTTCAGTAATTGAGAAGCACTGTACAGAAGTTACAAATATATTTGAAATCACACATTAAAAGTGAAGTGAAACATACAGGGAATAAATAAAAGGAACTCTCCGAACCAGGTTAAAGGGAAAGAAAAACAGATTTTCCACCTGCCAAAAGGCTGGGGTAATAAGTAGAGACAATGGGATTTGTGAGGCAAGCTGCAAGAAGCCGTGGAGGTAGAAAAAGGAAAATAAAACAAAGATGACAGCTTGACTGGGACTCTGAACACGCTTCCCACACAGAGACTCAGGCAGATTTACTTGATCAGTTCTGACAATAATGAAAAGTACTACAAATGGGAGACATTTAGCAATTCTCCAGTCACACAATTTTATCTGAAATTAAGTAAGCAACTTTTACATCACTGGCCAACACTGCCCTGTACAGAAAGCAGGGAGCAAACTTGTCTTACAGTCTGTAATTCATTCCTTATGATCTTTTAACTGCTTCAAACAGAAACTTTGTAGCTTAGAAAAGTTGATGCTAAAGCCAAGTTTTAATCCCAGAGGGCAAATGTAACATGATACATTAAACAGTAGCAATTTCTTGAGAGATCAAATGCCCCCATCTTTATGAACAGCTTCTTTGAAGCCCCATCACCAGTTGCTCACCTAAATAATTTGCCATTTGTCATGTAAAAACAACATACATGTGAGAATCATTCGACTTGACTCACATGAACAAGAGTGCGTGCATTTCATTAAGAGAATGTTTCATGAGAATGTTGTATTGTTTTATTCTGTAAGTAGTAAGAAAAGCAAAATGTAGTTCTTTAAATTTTAATTGGCATCTTCTCTGATCTCACTTGAACAAAATAAATACAGGCACACTAACTATGAATAATAACTTAGAGTCAGTACAGAGCTCCAAATAACACAAAAAAAGAATAGTAGGCAATAAAGGAGCAAAGAACTAGAGATTTTTTTTTTATGTGCAATGTGCTGTGTTCATTTATTTTGACAAGTACAATTTAGTTTTAATTATTCATCATATGGCAGTGAGCATGCTGCAGAATGTTTCATAAAGAAAAGGAAAATCTGTAACGGCAAGTCCTATTAAGAGACGATATTGTATTAAATATTTGCTTGCAGTAATGTAACTGCAAGAAATTTATGGTAGGAACCTGTGTGCATGAGCTTTCATCTGGGCACACCACAAGGTGTCCAAACCTGGTCCTACCCTTCTGCTGTTTTCCCTGTCTGTAACAGTGAGAATTTATCATCCTCAAGGCTCATGCAAACACAAATTTGAATGTGGAGAATGTTCTTAAATTTACAAGATAGTTGTACCATCATTATCTTCACTTGATACAAAAATTCTTAACAAGGAATAACTTTGGATCCCTGGGGGTAAACATCAGCACTTTCTGAAGTCGTGGTTGTTGATCATAACTTAGGACATGATACTGGGCAGAGGCAATAGAATCTATTAAACAGCTTACAATGCAGAGGACAACTTGCTAAAAGAAACAAGTGTCTGTAAAAATATGTGATTTAAAGTTGAAAAAATACATGCTTTCATCCTGTGGCTACATTATGGGCATTAAGTAAAAGAACTGCATCTTACCTTTTCTTTTTTTTTTTCTTTTTGTATTTGGGCAAAGGGTCTACAGGGTGCTCTGGGTCTCACTACTATATTCGATGCATAGTATTCTGCCTGTTTACAGCCTTGCAAGAGCTGGGATTACAGGTGTGCCACCATGTCCAGTCTCGATTGCTATCTTAGGGTGGGGCCAGTATGGCAGGCCCTGGGATCAAACCCCCAACCCCTGCTCCTGCTTGCAGGTCTTTAATCCACTGAGTTATTTAGCTGGACACGCATCTTCATCTTGTAATAAGAAAATGAGGTCTAGATGCTTGTGGTAAAATAAACTGAATTTATAGCCAAGTATCTAGCCTCACCAGATACACTATGATACAGCACAAAATTCCACAGTCAAAATCAGGGTAAGGCTGAATGATTAAAATAAACATTAGACAAAAAAGTAACAGTAATGATTATTACAGAACAATGTTTAAGTAAGTATACAACAAAAATAAGAGGAAAAAGAAGGGAAATATCTTCCATGAAAAAGCAGGAAAAAAAGTACTAGGATGAGAATCTCAGCCTACCATGTGGTAGTTATAGACTTTAGATCACATTTTCTGCTCTGAGTAGCTTCTCTACATGTTTTAGTATGATAGTAATTAAACAAGAATTCATATGAAAAGCTGTTTCTTAACTAGAGATCTCTGTCTAAAATTTGTGTTATCATTAAAATTAGAGATAATTTTCAGTGATCACTTTCTCCCTCTCTTACTAATAGGTGAGTGGATTTATGATTTGTGCTCATAGAACAGCTATCCAAAAATTCATTATATGCAAAAGTTAACACACAGTGTGATCATTAAAACTTCTGAAGAGATGACAAAAAGTGCAGAAGATTGGTGAGAAGAGGACTTTTCAAATAAAAATCCAGGAATACATAGTCAACAAGTAACCACTCAATATCCATTTACTATTAAGAGCTAGCTTTGAGTGAATTATTAAAGCTATATAAAACTCCATCTTCTCATTGGGGTGGTAGTGGCTAGGCTTCATGGAATGTTGATTAGTAAGTGAAGAACAGTGTTGGTGCATTCAATAAAAGCCTGCTATGGTACATGTAATTGTTTTGGAATTCTTCTTACATTACCAATGTTCTATGAAAAGCACTGATTAATAAAATAGAAAAGGGACCCACCATCATAAACCACATATATCAATGGACATATTGAACCTGGCCATGTACAAATGATCAGAAATAAAGACATAAGGAAGTCAGACCTCTGACAAAATATGAGCTGTTAAGTCAATAGCCAAACACTAGAGTTTTCTGAAAGGATTTGAGAAGTGAATGGAATTACTCAACACAAGATTTGGCACCAAGGACGTTTAGCCGCTATCATTTTATAGGTAGTAGGTTCCCAATTAAGAGCATATAAAGGGTGTTTGGTAGAAGTAAATGACTACAAAAGTGAGAAAATGCTCTCAAAATTTTTTGTAAAGGAGTATTTCACTCTAAAAATAATTATTTCATCCAATATCTATGCAGGCTTACTTTTTCTGTTCATTAGGGAGTAACTTTGTAAGCATTTACTAACACAGAAATAATTGCACAATCTCAGGTACTATCCACTGATACTTGTAAAATCAAAATATAAGAAAGTAGCAAGACACATAAATATTATGAAGAAATAATTGAAAATGTTAAACTAATAAGAAATCTTGACACATATGATCAAAATTATTCTATTAAGATAGATATTAGTCATAGGAATTTGCATGGTCTATCAATGAAATACTTCTATTAAATAAAAGATTGTGAGCAGAGCTCTTTAGCAGTGATTTATCAAAAGTTATAAGAAACTCTCGAATTTTGTAAATTATGTGGCAGAATATTTGTTACTTTTCTTTGTTTTGACTAAAACAGTATATTAGGAGTTTTAAATTCTGACCTCAGCTTACAAATACCAGGCTTTATCAAAAATACATTTCAAAAGATACAAGCTCCTTTATCTGAAATAAAGTCACTGCTTATCCTGATGGGTAGAAAAATATGGTAGTAGGAATGGAAGGAATAGTCTTAAAAACTCTGAAAAATGGCTCAAGTTCATCAATTATAGAACACAAAATGGACTGAAGATTGAGATTATCCCATTATTCTGAACAATTTAACTGGAAATAGCCAAAGCAGTAATTCTAGACTTTGAAGAGTGCTTTTTGTATCACAAATTACTTAAAATGGTTGCTTATGTTGCTGAAAGTAATCACATATCTATTAAATACTGCATGTTGTTTTTCTTTGTACATATTGTGTGCTATACTTTTGAGAATGTTAATAGTTGGTAAAAGACAAGAATTTGAAAATTAGCTTTAACAGGCATCAAGGAACCAAGTAAAAAAAATGCATGTACAGTAAAGAACAAATGAATAATTTTTGAGAATACTTGGATTTTTGAATTTTTTAACAATAGCATTGAGGATGTCAGAAGGAAGGAAACACTGCAGTGTAAAATAACTGAATCATGAAATTTGATTTTTCAGGCCTGTATGTACTTAACATCATTGAGTATCTACATTGCCATTAAGGCTTGCAGTGTTTCCCCAAAGCCTCGTGCACTTATAGGTAAAGAGTTTCAGAGGTGGTTGAATGTGAATTAAGGATATGATAATGTTAGGAAGGGTGTGAATGATAAAAACCCCATCTCAGGAGTTTGCCAGTCAGTCAGCTTGGCTTCTAGTCTGGATGGAATGTAAAGGGAGAGGGAAGGCAGGCTTGCTACTACAGCTGCTGCTTGCTGCACTACTATCTCATTCCTGCTTGCCTTGGACTGTTTCTCCTCTATGATACTGTGCTCTGCCATGTTGACCTGCTTTGAAGCCAACCAACTGTGAGCTGAAACCTCTACAAATTGTAAGCTGAAATAAACCTTTTCTCTTTTAACTTGTGGGTAAAACAGGTATTCTGTTTCATCAGTGAGAAATATAACTATGATAATTGTCATTTTTACTGTTAAGTTTTCTCACATGTGGGTTCTCAATCAACAACTGCATTAAAACTATAATTGAATCCACAAAAAGAAGACACTTTATTATTAAAGTCAAATTGATAAATCAAAGTGCTGATCACTGACTTGGGCATTATTATCGTTTCCTGACTTATACCACCCAGGTTATAATATCTAAATCATCAAAGCAGCCTATGTCCGCTAAGAAAAGAACAAATGAACATGTGAGGACTGGTGCAATAGCTCGGCATACCGAGCATGTGCTTAGGCAAGTACAGGGACCCAGGGATGTATCCCTAGCACCACACGCTGCACTGACCCCGCCCCTGAGTGCACTGAGCCAGCCATCAAGTCCAGCAAGGTGGCGCATACCTGTAACCCCAGCACTGGGGGGGGGGGGGCTCAAAAAGAGGATGATCACTATGAGTCTAAACTGCGTAGTGAGACCCTGTACCAAATACATTAAAAAATGTGATATGTTACACAATAAAATATTACTCAGACATAAAGAAGGATAAATTTGAGAGCTTGCTAGAAAAACAGATGCACTTGAGACTATAATGGCTTAGGTGAAAAAAATCAAAGAAAGTTCAAGTTTCTTTTTTAATGTTTATACCTCAGTGAAATTGTACCAACTTTATTTTTTAATCAAATCTATGGTTATAAAGTGCAGAATAATAAAGGTCCTCTTAAAATAATGTATTATGATTTTAATAAGCAGTACTTATTAAATATTTTTGAATAAAATAGGGGCTAGAGGCACAGTTTAGCAACAGGGCACATTAGTGGTATATGTGAACACTAGGGTTTAATTCCCAGAATACAAAAAAAAATACATTGTTTTTTGATGATATATCACCCAACAGAAATACCATATAATTTACGATATTTTTTTAAACTCTGAGTCCAAGAACCCCTAAATATAGAAATAGCAGTAAACGAATGACAAAATGGAGGAAGGACAAATCTACTCTTTCTTTTCATTTTTCTTATTCAAACTTTCTCAATGACTTTTATCATGCAACAACATCTTTCCTAAGGGACTACTCATGATGTTCCTGACAATGCTGTTCTCTCTGAGTCAAAGCTGCATGAGAGTTCCAAATCAAAAAGAGAACACTGAAGAGTGCAAGAACTAAGGAAATTCTCCTGAAGTACAGATTCACTCATTTAGCTGCTATCTCCTTGACATTGCTGTTATTATTAACTAATACTTTGGGGATATAATGTCAATGGATTTTATTAGCATTCCTGAAACAAATATTTAATATCCTAGGTGTCCATGTTCAAATTTGGAAATGTTAATTAATTCCATTACAAATTGCTTTTGGCATATTCAAGGTGTTCTAGAAAATTAACATCGAGCTTATAGGACAAAGAGTGCATTTTAAAAATGATCAGGAGAGCCAGTTTTCCATTAGCTTCATTTCTAGGCTAAGTATCAGAATGTTTCTAATGTGAATTTAGAATATTTAATTAGTGACATTGTACAAATAGATGTCAACAGAACATTAACATTATTAAGCGGAATTTATTTCACAATGGCTTAAATGTAAGATTCATAGATAGTTTACTAATTTGCCTTTAAAATAATTGATTGCTTTAAGAATTAGAGTGAAATCAATGTATGGTTCTAAACTAAATGACTAGGTATCACAATCACTATTGTCTTCTAGGTTCCATGATCACTGATTACTTTTGTTTTCACTTAGGACACGGGAGGGTTATAAGCCAAATTATAGTATAATTTATAATAATATAACTCAAGTTATGTTATAGTATATATTCTGTGAGAATTATCAGTACAGCTCAAATATGTGCAATGTAGCCCAAAATTAAGTGCTCATGTAAACAGTGAGACACAATGTAAATTATTACATCAATAAAGGTTCCAAATATTGGTTACATTTGTTTCCTACAATTAACCCCAAATCACTTTAAATTATAAGCTATTAACCATAATATCCTCAGAAATATATAATAATTATAAAATTTGATAATAAGAGCAACACATATGTCTAGTAGAAAGCATAATTGTGAGAACATCTAGAAGAATTCTGCCCCATGCTGTACAGCCCCAATTTAATGCATTTTTGTGACTGAAGTATGATATGGTCAGACAGATTTCTCTCCTCTGGTACCCAGAGATTACTGACTCAAAGGCCATTTCAGTTGGCTCTAAATTATTGAAAAGGAAGTTCATTGTCAGTGTCCTGGCATAATCATATACACCCTTAAAAAAACTCACCATGTTCTGCAAGGGAGCAATAAGAGATATGGCTGTAATCATCCTACTTTGAAAAAATACAGTGTCTTCTAAAGTTCACATGAAAAGGACTATGTGCTTAGTACCAGAGGGCAGTTTTTGGATGCTGCAGAATCTGTTGTAATCTCAGGCAAAGGCAACTTCAAGACAACTGATGGTGCCAGCAACATCAGGGGGCTTAGAATTAGAGCTTTACCTGGTTTAATGGAGCCTGCATACAAGGATGAAATCAGCTTATATTCTAATCTTATCACTGTGAGATGCTGCATAGAGAACCCATGGACAGTGGCACTCCAAGGTCATCAACATGGGTAACTTGTGAGCTATCCATCTGTGGCAATTAATTATGCAGTAATAAAAGTTTCAATACGCATGTGCTATGTGCTATCATGTACTGAGTGGTTTCTGACTATCCCAGCCATTAGGTTAAGATTTTTATATTTACTTTCTGTTTTATCTCAGAATGATCTGATAAAATAAATGATATTATTAAGCCTATTTTTAGGTCAAGGAGAATCTTTCTGGATGAATAACTTGCTAACATGGATGATAGCTGAATTTTTTTTATTTTTAACTACAAAGTCTACTTCCTTAAACAGTATTCTGTTCTCCTTGAGAGAAATAATGGAAGCCATGATGCAGAAAATCTGGGCTGCAGACCCATTTTGCATATAATTGGCTATGCATTTCAGAGAAAATACTGAATCTCCTCTCTCATTTTCTCTTGCCTTTTGTTTGAAAGGATGGTGCATTCTCTAAATTACTTCTAAATCTAAGAACATCTCATCGAATTAAATATTTATATTTTTATTTCACCACATCAAAGTGAATATGGTTTTATATAGAAAAGTTAAATCTCAGGACCAATTATGTAACATTTCACTTGATTGAGTGAGTCATCTCTTTTCTGTGCAGCCCAAAACTCATGCTGAAACAGCTCTATATGAATGGAATGCACAAAACACTGGAACAGGATTAGGAAATACTGAGGGCTGGCTTATTTTAAAATCCATTCACTGCTTTAAATCCATTTCTGGCACATATCCCAGCTAAAGTAAGAATTGAAAATTATTAAAAATCCCTCTGTAGAGATCTTACAGAAGTTTCATAAAAACACTCATTATGTAAGGGATAAGATGTAAGAATACTCCTCAGTTCTTCCTAAAAATGTCTATGGCAGGGCGCACTATGGCACCGTGAGTGGAAACTTACACCAGAATGTGGTGGGACAACTATTTCCTCCTTTTGTCTTCAGGATTTCAAAGTCCTATTCTGTTCTTTTTTTTCAGCTCATTGGATTTTGTTTACATGTTCCTCGAAGATCCTTTTCCCTTTTCCATTCAATTTTTCACTAATCTATGCCTTTTGAAGAACTTCTTTGTTCATGCAGTGGTAAACCTCAACAGAACTTGACTCTGAGTTAGATACTTTTAACCAAGCCCAACCTGTTCTACAACCAAAAATAAATGAGTCTGCTTTCTATACCTGTTCTTCTGCTCTCTTCCATAAGTTTCAAGGACCTGGAAAAATATACTTTTTAATTCTGAGATCACACACAATTGCTGCATTTTCTGGTTTCAGAGCTTCTGAGATTATTTTATCTTCTCTAACTGCATGAGACTAGGGCACAGCGCTTCTTGCATGAGATAATGTTATTTTCATAATTTGACTCTTCATGTTTTCATACAGGAATGTTTTTTTCTCTCCTCTTCTAAAACTACCTATCCTACTAAATAATGGCAGGAGCAATGCTACATTATCTTTGTTGTTTAAAGTCTTCTAAAACTTGTGTATGTGTCAGGGGGATGAAAGAAGGGGGTGAACCCAGTACTTCACACTAAGCCATATCTCTAGCATTTATTCACTGTCTATTTTGAGACAAGACTTGCTAAATTGCCCGGCCCTTGTTATCATCCTGTCTCAGTCTACTAGAATCCTGATGTTATAGAATTACACTACTGTGCCAGACTATAATTTTTAAGGTAGCTCCTCTGAGGCAATAGATCATATGACTTTGCTTTACCAGCTACTTTCAGTCCCATTGGAAAACACCGTACTCATCTGAACACAGGAAATACCTTCAGCCACTGCACTGCCGTTCTTTCCATTCATAACCTAAGTTACCATTAAAATAAGCTCTGCTTCTAAAGGTTAGCTGAGTTTCACCCACATCCAGCCAACACTAATATGCACAGGCTATAATCTGCTGTTTTATTTTGTCAGAATACATGCTTGTTCTGCCACTTTAGCAGGCTTTTCCCTTTACAAATCCACCAAAAGTCTATGTTCACTGTGTAACCCAAGAGAGTGCTCAAGCTTATCATCCAAACTTACAGATATGATGAATGACTGAGCAAAAAATTATTTGTTAAGGAAGCAGCCCTTATAAACCTTGTAGAGCTTTGATTGATCATGTTTACCCAATGGATACAAATGCTATTCACGTTTAGAAATATTTGGAAGGTTTAGATTTTCTCTTCTCTTTTCTTTTCTGAGCATTGAAAAGAAAAGATATTGCAAACCAGTATCTGAACCTAGTTAAACAACTTAATATATATAAATGTTCATTTTGAGGTATAAAAATAATCTATGAAGATAAACCTTCAGCCCCAGGGCCCAGGGGTTTGATCCCCTGGAGTGCCTTACACACCCTGCTGCTGGGGCACACTGAGAGGCAGAGGCAACTGAGCCTGGGCGTGGTGGTTCACGCCTGTAATCCCAGCTCTTGGGAAGCTATAGACAGCTGGATCACTATGAGTCTGATTTAGTAGTGAGACTCTGAACACCCTGTAGACCCTTCCCTAAAATAAATAAATAAATAAATAAATAAATAAATAAATAAAAGAATAACCTTCAGTATTCTATTTCCATCCCATGGCTTTTTCCTGTCTGTACTACTTGTATGGAAACAAATAAAGGAAGTTCAGAAATCAAATTGAAAGCTTGAGTTTGACTCTGGAACCAAATATTAAGTTCCGAGTAATTTTTTCACATCTTGAATATTTTATGTAGCCATCTGTATTTGAAAAAAAAATCATTCATAACGCTGATTTAACTATTTTTTAACTATTATGGATAAGAAAGTTTAAATAGAAATATATGTCTTATATTCTAGTATGAGGAAATATTAACCAAATACAGGAACATCATTAGGCGATGATGAATACCATATAAATGAAAGCAAGCGGAGGAAGTGGTTCACCCTTCTGAAGGCCGCCTTACTGTATAGATGATGTGTGAGCAGGGATAGGAAACAAGCATGCAGCTGTCTAGGATGAAGACAAACCCAAAGAAAGGGAAGAAGAGATAAGTCTCAGGCCAATTGCAAAGACCATTAAGCTTTAATACAGAAGAACATCATTGGAAGACTTTAAAAAGGTATTATTAATGTCCTATCTCCTAAGTATCACAAATTCTGCCACTCACTGACTACATTTAGGGTACTATTTGTTTGAAAAACTTAACTCATCATGAGTTGGCACTGCACAGATCAGAATGAATGCTGTCACTTAATGAAAGTGTATGGACACTTCTTTCTTTTTTCTTTCTCCTTCCCATTTTATATGCATATATTTGGTATAATGAATAACTGGTGGGAAGACCACACTATGTATTACAATAGATACTGTGAAATTCATAGAGCTTTGTTAAGCAATTCTGTATCACTCATAATTTTTTGTTTTGATTCTAATTTGTACTCTTTTTTTTTAAAAAGGAATATGTGTGGAGCACTTCACAATCATTTGCTCTAAAATTCAGTTTAGGATCCATTTTTATCATAGAGAACACAGTCATTAGCAGGTACATTTTTAATAAAAAATGATACTAATGGACAGTCAGATAGCTCAGTAGACTAAAGTGCCTGCTTAGGCAGAGTGCAATGCCCAGGTCCCAGGGTTCAATCCCCAGTACCATGCTGGCCATGCCCCTAGAGTGTGCTGAGATGGGAACTGAGACTGGGTGTGGTGGCGCACACCTAAAAAAAAGATACTGATACGAGAAGAAATCCCCAGATGTAGACTACAACTCAGCCAAAGTAGAAAAATAGCCATTTCACCCACAAAAGTGATTTTAAATCTATCACCATCAATTATGATCATTATCAATCACGAGGCAGCTGCTCTGGCAACATTAAGCCCATATTTGACTAGAAGACAGCTTAACCTTCTTAGGGAAACAGAGTAATCTCTCATTACACACCAACCAAGAGCAGAGAAGCAGATTTGCTCCAATGTACAAATTGACTTTCATCTGATTTCATAAATGTTCAATGGCATTAAATGATTTAGTAGGCACTTGGATTTCTGCTTTGAACATTCAACACTGTCGCAGTGCTGGTGAAGACTACATAATTTAAGGCTTATCATGGCCATGCCATTAGCATGAAGTTATTAATAAAATTGACAGTTTGTGAAGGCCAGATACAAAAGCAACTGGAGAAAGAAAAGACATTTGATCAACTGCACCAAATGTACTGGATGTGTATGCTGCATTCCTCGTTCTATGTCTCAGTTTAACGGACCTCCACTTGTACTGCCAGTCAAGACCGCACATATCTGTATGATTCCCTTTCTACTGTTTGCTCACTGTGCAGTGAGTATTCCCACTACCTCTGCATGTGTGCATCCCAACTAGGCCTCATTAAGCAAAGTCAACACCAACCTAGCTCCTGAACTTTTCCTTGAATCATCATAGAAAAGTATTTTTCACCACTTCTTACTTCCTCATCAGATTTCATCTATGCATCTTTCAACAACTCTACTGCTGTTCTACTTTGGGTTAGAATTACTTGTCTGCATCTCTTGTGCCCTTTGTCTTTTTATCAAAAGAGGGACAGGGGACTGTGCCTTAACACTCAGCTATGTCTTCAGACTCTTTTTTTTTTTTTTTTTTTTTTATCTTGAGGCAGGATCTACTGATTACTAAGTTTACCAGGTGTAACTCCAGAACCTCCTGCCTCAGCCTCTAAGATACCTGGCGTAATGGGCTTTTTTCTTCTTTTAAGGATAAAAACTCTTTGTGGGCAATTGTATTATTATAACAGATTTATCATCTTATGTCCCAAAGTAATCTATATACTTTGTACTGCTATAGATACATGTGATAAATTCATAAACACCACATAAACTAATTATCTTGTACTTTCAATCTCATACCACTAAGTCAAATGTATGCCTTCTACTATTTCCAGATTAGCTACATTAGTAATTCAAAACAACTATCTATGAAAGCTACTAAAAATGTCAGACAATAATTTTATTGTTATTCAAAAGAAGTTCTAGAAATATATTGGCAAAAATTCTTCCCCACTAAAAGTTTCCTTTCAGGATACAGGACACTACAGACTGTTTCATTATTCTTTCCACAATGACTGACACACACTTTATTTTGTTTTTCAATTTTTAATTTACTTAATCTTTTTTTTTTTTTGTGTGTGTGTGTGTGGTACCAGGGATACAAATCAGGACTTTGCACTTGCCAGGCAAGCAATTATTCCACTGAGCTATCTCCCCAGCTGTATTTTACTTAATCTCTATGACTCAAAAATTTATCAGTTATTACATCATGGTTCGTTCAAAGATTTTTTTGGAAACGTCCCACTTGTAATTGAAAGACCTGGAAAGCAAACGTCTAATCCATAAAGATAACACTGGATTTAAGGTGAAGCGGTATAGTTAAATAAACTTTTTGCGAATCAGGTAAGGTGAAAAAAATAATAATAATAAATAAAAATAAAAATATGGGCTGGGGAGATGGCTCAGTCAGATAATTTATATCAGGAAGCAGAAAATAAGAGTATAAGTGAGATTCTTGAAAAGGAATAATTGTTCTCCCCAGTTAAAATGCAGCACTCAGGGCAAATCAAGCTTGGGCCTCAGTTATCTTGCTGATACACAGTTTTCATTCTAGAAAACAATCAAACAAATATGAATTGCTTAGAAAAGTATGACTTATGCTGAACATGGGGAAGAGAAGCGCACAGTCTACCTGAGATGTGGTTAAGAGGCAATGCCTGTGTTCAGAACATAAGGCATTTTAAGCATGCTGTAGCTAAAGCACAAGGCGACAGCAGTGACCTTGGCCAGGGTGTTCTGACTGCTGAGTTCTTGATGACCTTGCAGGAAAAGTTGAAATTAAGCTTGACATTGAAAAACATGTAGAACTTTCACAGGGAAAGACTGGAAGAGGCAGGATGTCGCTGGCAAAGAAACTCAATGACAAATGCAAAGCAATTGACATGGCAAATGATAACAAATAGTGAGTGTACAAGGAACATAAGACGCCGGTTTGAAAACCCAAGAAAGTAATCAAGGGAGCATTCTCTCTGCCAGCACTGCAACTCTCTACTCAGTGGTTGGTGAACTAACCACTAAAATGCAGAGAATGAAAATAGAATTAATTCTCTAGAATAACTGTGGTATTTACAGATTTTCTCATTAGTAGCACACTGGTCTCTGAAAATAAGTACACCTAGGTGCTCTATTTGCATGTTTATATGCTTTGGATAAGTAACAGAGAAAGAATATTCATTAGTTTAATTAGATATTTTTAAATATTTTCCTTTAAATCTCTTTGTACTGATTTGCATTTTTTGAAGGGGAATAACATATTCGTATATTACTTTTCTTTGTCAAGACCATGCTGAAAATCACCCTTTGCTGTAAAAAGATACTTTTTCCTCATTGTATATAATCAAGCATGCTCTTCATTAGTCATTAAGACTTCAGTGAATATTCAACCATTATGTACTAATTGTAAAAAAAACAATGAAATTGATTTCAAACTGCAATGCCTGTGATTTGTCTCAGAACACAGAGAGAAGTCTCTTTCTTCTAAAGAGAAATAAAATATGCAAAAACATTTGGTTCCCACTTTATTCACAAATGTTTAAAAAATTGTTGTTTTTTTAAATACCTGTTACCCATACCAACTAAATTTTTAAAGTAATGTTCCTGCCTTAAAAGCTCGAGTAGAACTTTTAGTGTGATTTACAAAAATTTTCTTCTATGATGAAACTGTGTATGGCCATTTGATATCTATAATGGGTATACTTGGGGAAAGTGGCTTAAAATAATACACAATGGAGGACAAAAAATAACAGACAATGCAAAGCAAACCAAGTGCTCACAAATAGGTCATTTCCTTTATGCACCCACTTTAGTCAAGTTTTTCCTCAGAAAAAGAAAAGGAATAAAACATAGCCAACAAATATTTAGCCTCACACCATACAAAAGTCATTGGAAATAATTTAAAATTTTTTAAATGACCAAATTAAAGGACATCAGGACTTATTAATTGGACTAAAGCTCTGCATTTGTGTCTCTAATGTCAACCAAGAGGAACTAATATTGGTATTCCTATACAGCACTTTCCTCTCAGTAGCTGAAAAAAATCAAGTGAATTATTCAAATCTAGAAAGAAACCACTAAGGAAAAGGATATCTTAATGTTCTTCAGCCTGCAACTTATCCAGGAAGAGAAAAATCAGATAAATGATAACCTTGACCTAACAGCATTATGAGAGATTCTTTCAAAATGAGAGTTTTCCAAAGTAAGTCAATCCCAAGTCTACAGGTCAGAGACCTAGCTTCTTTCCTAGATTTATCTTCCTCCATCCTCCAGGAAATTCAGACAGAAAATTATTACTGATTGATCATTCTTAATTCATCATTAATACTTTTTAAGTCAAGGGCTTTTTCTCCATAAATTAAACTCTATACTCCAGAAGGATTGGGTATACAACCCAGAAGGTTGGGTAAACAAAAATGAAAAGAAAGAACATAGCAAGCTAGAAAAGGAATCAGCTTCACCCTTCTAGTTTCTTCTCCATACTTATTAATCTTACCTCTTTTAATGTAATTAATAGCAGTGTTACAAGTAATATTTATTGACCTCTATCTTCTTGAAATATAGAATAAAAAGTATCCTAAAGAAGCAGAAATCTAAGAAAGCATAGGACATAGCCACTAACTTTGCAATGAGAAAACAATTTGTTTTTGTTGTTTTTATTTCTATTTTATTTTATTTTTTGCAGTACTGGGGATTGAACTCAGGACTCTATAATTGCCAGGCAAGTTCTTATTCTACTGAGCTATTTCCCCAGCCCCTGGAAACAAATTTCAGATAATAAAAAGCACAAATTAACACCCACCAAAAAAAAACCCAAAAAATCCCTGGTTCCACCAAAAAAAAAAAAAGTTTGGAGTAACTCAGGTCCATGCTTGTGATGGAATAATACCCAAGAATACCATACTCTTTGCTGTAATGGCAATATTTTCACTAAGGTATTAGGGGGTGGTAAAATCAAGCATTTCAAGGGTAACAATTTAATAGAGGACATGTAACTGATAATATTTTATAATAGTCACCCAAAGACTCAAATAAAAAAAGAGTGAAGGAAATCTGTCCACACACTAGAGACCCAAGGAATTCAACCGAAGACCTGCATCCCAGTGCAATGTCCTGTACAAATGTGCTGAAAGCCTACAGCCCTTGACAATGTCCCCTACATACACATACACATACACATACAAACGGAGGCCTACCTATGACAATATTTCATTCAGGTCTACTTCATGCATCTACACTGGCAAGACTCAGCAGTCAGTGAAGGAAGCTAAAAATGTCTGTTCCAGCAAGATGAAGGAACTGTGGCAGCAGTCTGAAGGATCTGCACCAGAGCCAGGAAGTGACACTTAAAGCAAGGAACAGTGCTTCCCCGAGAAAACATCCTCAGGGACAATGAGGTCCCAAGCTCTTCTGAGGATGAGAACAGTGGAGTTGGAGTTCATTCCACAAAAGCCAGCAGGACACGCTTCTTTGGAAGAGCAAACAGCACCACTTCTTACTCTGCAGTTCTCTTTGTTTTGCTGTTGGCAGCAACCCTCTGGTGGGCCCTCCACACCCAGGGCCTTGCGATTCAATTCAGCTGGGGGTTACAAGGTGGGCACCCACTGTCAGTCTAACACAGGGGGTAGATGCGTCTGTGCATGTGTCTATATAGTTTGAGTGGGTATTGACACAGGACTAGATGTTATACTGATTAGTCATTCTTAAATAGTCATCAATACTTTTTAAGCCAAAGGATTTTTCTCGATCAATTAAACTATACCCATGAAAGATTATCCACTGTTGGGTAAACAAATACAAATCACATTATTATCAAAGAATTATCAAAGCTAAGTTGCAGAAAGAAGAAAAGGAAAAAATAACCTGCTAATTTTTCATTATATATTATATGCAGCACTAGGCCAGAAGGAACAGAGCCCAAACTCAGTACCAAACTGAAAACAATTAGGTTGAACAATCAAAAAGTTGAGAAATGAGAATCTTCTTAATTTGAACAGAGTCATGGGCCAATGAGATAGCTCAGTAGAATAAGTACTCGCCTGGCAAGTGCAGGGTCCTAAATTCAATCCCTGGTACCATAAAAAAAAAAAATAAATAAAAAAATAAAAAAAAAACTGAGTCAAATGATAATTAAAAATGACAATACATAAAATAATTTTATTATATCTCCTTATTATACATTCTAATATCAGTTGTTTATTTGTTAACAATAGAAACTGGGTTGGAGAAATAGCTCGATGGTCTAAGTACCTACCTGGGAAGCCCAAGTACCAGGTTTTGATCCCTGGTATAACATGCTATGCCAGCCCCAGAAGCTCCAGCACACCGTGCCAGCAACAAGAACTGGGTTTGGTAACACACACCTGTAATCTCACTACGAGTCCAAGCTGTGCAGGAAATAAGTAAACATAAAAACATAGAAAATAGTATGTACAAGTTCTAAATCAACATCCAGATTGGTTTGTTGGATGGGAAATAATATTTCATGTCACAGGGAACCCAGAAAAAAGCAGGGGTACCTATCTGGTGACTGATAGTGTCATCCTGAAACCAAAAATGATTAAAAGAAATAAAGAAGGTCCCTACATGCTTGTTAGGGGAAAACTTCAGGAGTAAGAGGTAACAATTATAAATATATATGCACCTACCTACATAAGACATATTTTAACAGACACATAAAATCAAATGAGCAATAATGAAATTGTAGTGGGGCACTTTAATACTCCACTGTCATAAAGAGATGGAGCAACTAGGCAAAAAATCTGCAAAGAAATAACAATTAAACCAAACTTGTAAATAAATGGATTTAACAGATGTTTGCAGAGTGTTCCACCCAACTGCATCAGAATGCTCATTCTTCTTTGCTACTCACGGGATGTTCTCCAAAATACACCATATACTGACACACAGAGCATGTTTAAGTAAATCCAAAGGAATTGAAGTTATCCCACACTGTCTGCAAGGAAACTAGAAAACGCTAATGGAAAAAAACCCACAAAACACCATAAATTCATGGAAATTAAATAACAACTTCATAAATAACCAGTGTGTCACAAATTAAATTAAGGAATAAATTAAATAGATTGGTTATTCATCTGATAACTAACAAACGCATCAGTGCCAGAGAAGGAATTTGGAAATGAAAAAGAAAAAGAAACCTTTCATTCAGGGTTTTCAAAATGTACATTTTTAAATAGGAGAATTTAATATAACAAGTAGCTGCAAGAATACTATTAAGTACTATCAAATGTACTACATATTAATTTAGTAATTCAAATAAATTTAAGATAATTACATTTTCTGTTTTAAATTTAGTTATTTATTTACTTATTTTGTATAGGGTCTTGCTACACAGTTCAGACTCCTAGTAATCTTCCTGTCTCAGCCTTCCCAGTGCTGGGATTACAGATGTGCACCACCATGCTTGGCTTCAGGGCACTCCAGGATGACATGTATACTGAGAGAGTGCCAAATCCTAACCACTAGACTACCAGGGAAGCTGACATGTGTACTGAGGATTGAACTCAGGACCTTGTACTTATCAGGCAGGTGCTTAGAACACTGAGCTATCTTCCCAGCCCTATATTTCCTATTTTTTAAATGCTATAACTGTAAAATGTAACAATAAATAAGATTTAATAATGAAATGTTACCTGAAAATAAATTATGCAGCCTAAACATTATATTAAAATATTTTATTATCTTATAGTTCACTATAAAATTCATTGAAATTATTTTCTGAATAAATTATATATATAAGATCTTGCTACAGGTGAACTGTATAAATCTTAAAAAAATATTAAAGTTTGGTAAATTTTTAAATATACTCTATATTTATAAAATATATATATATGGCTATAGATATATTTATATGTATTTACTTAAATAAAATAGTACAAATCCCCCAAACAATGTCACTCATTTCAAGTTCATTTGTATATCATCTACAAATAAAAAATCAATTAAAAAAATCAAAACTTTTTCTTTAATCAGTTTGCCTTCCACTAATTTTAGAAAAATATTCCTAATGTCTAGTCATTTTTTAAAATTTTTTTACAGAGCTATATGAAATTTGATTTTATCATTATTTTGACATTTTTTTCTTGCCCTGATCATCAAGAACACCATCACAGTAAACCTATAACAGGGCTTATAGAATTATGTATGCCTAAGTAGTATAAATAAAAAAGAGATACACTAGTATGTTCAATTAAGAAAACTTTCTGTCAGGCTTTTACAGAGAGCAAAGTGATCAAGCAATGGCTGTGACTCATCCACACGGCTGACACTGACAAGGGATCTATAAACTGCAGTACAGGGATACAGGGCAAGTCCTGAAAGTACTTGACTAACCTTATCAGATACAAAAGTTACATTTCTTGTTACATAAGTCTTGCTTTATCTTGGTCTTAACCATCCAGCAGAAAAGTATAGAAAACAAGGCTGAGGTGTAAAAGGCTCTCACCAGCAACTTCTGTGAAAATCCCACTATTATTGTGGACTGCTGGACTATAATATTTAAATGCCAACAGAATACTCATCTCTGACAGGACTAAACAAAAAAGATATAAAAGAAAGACCATTTTTGTATTTGTATATTCAGAATAGTTAGGATAGATATGCAGCTACTTTTGCTCAATTCTATGAGAAGAAAGATTGGTAGTAATAGTGTTTGGACAGGATATCCTGTCTGCTTCATGTACTATGGATGACCACTAGGAAGATAACAATGTAAAATGTATTAATTATTGAAACTGACCTATTAATCAGCTTCAAAACTGTCTCATTGATATTTGTCTCACAATAAAATAAAATAAAATAAAAACAAAAGTAAATACGTAATCATGTGAAAGTCAAACCTCACTCATGAAATTAAAGAAATTTCCTAAGATCATAAAGACCAATAAATAATATTCACACTTTATAGCTACATAAAAAAAACTCTTTAAGATGACTGCCAAATTTTGAAATCATAATGAAAATATTTTTGAAAACCTGAAACTGGGTTTTTATAAAGGGTAGATAGAAAGGAGAAAATAATACTTAATTTATTTTGTCTCCTTTTTTCAATTATTTGTACTTTTTCTTTTCTTAATTACTTATACACTTCTTTGTTTTTTTCTTTCTTCAAATTTTACCTGCATACATCTAGTGATAGGAATAACTGGCTGGAAGACAACACTCCGCACTACAATAAATGCTGTGCATTTCGTAGTACTCAAGTGAAATTCTGTATCATTTGAAATTTTTCTATTTTAATACTACTTTGTATCCTCTTTAAAAACTAAAAAAAAGCACAGATAAATACAAGGGTAGATAATATAAATTATGCAACAATAATAAATATTTTAAGTTGCGTGAGGCCAATCCCAAAATTTTGAACTCATTTCCTTATGTCCTAAAATTTTTCACAAATATTTTTTTAAATAAAAAATCCTAACACTACCATTGATAGTTTGTTCTTAATGTACATGTATATTCGTACTGCCATGAATCTTTTATATTTTCTTCAGACTGCCCTTTATGGATTCCAGATTGCCACAACCAGTCAGTTTCCTGGTATGTCTATTTGGACACTGACAAGAGATGTAAGACTCAACACGCTGGAACACGAGTGCATGAACCAGAATTCCTAGCCCAAGTCCTCCTGCTGAAGGCCCACTTCCACTTTAGGAAGTGAGTGGCATGATCAGAAATCACATACCCTGAAATCTCAGAAGATAGGAGTCATGCACACCTTTCTTTCCCTTTCCTCACAAGTAGAAAACTCACCACAAAATCTAGTTCATGTTCCTTCACCACATCAGAACATCTTCTCCATCCCCTCTAATCTACCAATGCCTCTCCCCGCAATAGAAAAAAGACCATTCTCACCATATTCACTTCCAACTGAACTATCCTTCCCTTTCTACTAGCAATATGATCACTCCTCCCTATTCGTAAGTCTTCTAAGACATTCACTGACTTCCTATTGTTTATAGAAAAACATTTGATTTTTATAACTGGCCTAAAAATTTTCTATGATTTGAATATCGTTTTTCCCCTTGCAAACTCATGCTGATGGATGTTAAGGTGTTAAAGAGGTAGTTAGGTCTCTAAGTTGAGTCAATTCTTTTCTTTTTTTTTCCTGAATAAGATATGTATTTATTTATTTTTAATTTATTTTTTATTTTATAGAAGTACAAATATCAATCAGACAGTTTTAAGACACCTTAACAAGACAGATTCGATAAATTAATACATTGCAAACTGTTTTTATACTGTTTTGGTATCGTACAAGGTGCATACATGATATTATACTTACAGACATTATTATAGCAGATGTTTCTTATCAGTAAATTAAGAGTATAGCTATTTACATATCTTATTTTTTATACCTGAATTA